>JAPYZB010002447.1:0-12119 GCA_030522745.1 Eupelmus kiefferi
AATAATAATAATAATAATAATAATAATAATAATAATAATAATAATAATAATAATAATAATAATAATAATAATAATAATAATAATAATAATAATAATATTGCAAATAATAATTTTATGATTATGATTTTTATAAAAAGAAAAACAAACCTTCGAATTCATTTGGCTTTGTTACATCGCAAACATGAAAAGAAAGTTTTCCTTTACCAAATTCTTTGTCGGCCTTCTCGACGCAAGTGATGGCACGATCTCTTGTAGTTTCTAAATCAAATATTGCGACATGCTGCAAATGTATCATTACATTTAATTTATATGCAAAGTGATACTTGATAGTATGTAGAAATTAAATTGTATTTTTCTTAAAATATTTTTATAAGTAATAAGGAAGACTTTTTTGCTAATTCTAAAAAAATTAAACTGCTTTAACGGGAAGTAGTGCATGGCACAGATTCTAATTTTATTGGTATTAAAATTAGTGATAATAATTAATTGTCAATACGTATGTTCTAAATTTCAAGAGTAAATGCATAAGAACGATGTTACTATTAGGAATAAAATGCCTTATGGTGATAAACAGTCTTCGATTTTAATTATAAATTTCTTATAGTATATAATATCTTTTTATATTTACAACAAAAAAAATAAGTTCTTTTCTCGTTAATTATTTTAACCCACCTTAGCATTGTGTTTTAATAAAGCTTGTGCAGTAGCGAATCCAATACCTCCAGTTCCACCAGTCACAATCGCCACTTTATTCTTGATATCCATTTTGAAGATGTATGCAACACTAATGCATTTGCTTGCATATAACGACTTAAACTGGACACAAGAACTGATCTTATTTGCTTCATAATCTCTTTAAAATACACGAAAATAGAAATTATTGCACAGCATGAATATCTAATAACAACAGATAGTAGGAGATAAGTAAGATAGATAAGTAAACGATGATGTTCCAATTTAAGTCGTTCATTAAAAGAAAAATTAAATTTTTAATCTTGCTGAGTAATATTACATAAGTATATCGCAAAATAGAAAAACTATATCGATTATGGATACGGAAAAACTATATTAATAATTAATGTGGAAACACTATATCAATTATTGACATGTATTTATAAATATTATATATTGTATAATAATTCAATAAAACTGAGCATAGATCTCTGATCACGACCATCATTTATATGAAAAAATCAAATACGTTCAAATACTACTTTGCTTTGATATTTATAAACCAAACTGATTTAAACCGAAAAAAGTATGAAAAAAATGATGACTAATGATTACTATGTAACAGCAACATGCATAATGTATACAATATAATTAATTTTATATTAAAGGAATGATTTTTGAAGTAATAAGTATGTATATTGTATTACTGAAGTAATGCACGGTTAAAAATACTCGTGAAATCTATTAAAATATAGCTGTGCATTAATTTCTTTATTGAAGTTTTGTTTGTAAAAGCAAAAACGTTGCATTTTATTTGTTGACATAATTTCGAACATTATATGAAAATGAGAAGTCAAATCTAATCTCGAGAGTAAATATAAATATGTTAAGTAATGAGGTAAGAATGACGCTTGTTTAAATAAAAAATTGACACTTTAACAGAAAATAAAACATAAAGAAAACAAATATTTGATTAGATAAATAATAAATAAAACAGCAGATAATATCGATAAGATTACGTATGAAAATTGTTTAAAAAATGAAAGTCACTAAGAAATGAAAATATTTTATTAAAGGAATTTAACACTTACATGAAAAACCAAACTGAATTTTTAAATAATTTATTAAATAAAAAAAACAAAAAAATTAATACGAAGAATAATAAGACAAAAATAATAAACCTAATAAACCCAAGTTTTAAAATCAAATTGATTATTGTAAGTTGTAAAGTATATTAAGAAAAATAATATAACAAATATTATTATGTTATATAGGAAAGCTGTGACATCTTCAAGAAATCAAAAGAATTACTATATTTTATAACAAAATTTATTATAATTGTAACAAATTTTGCTATAATTATAGTCAATTTTATTATAACACATAGTTTTCTTGATATTTCGAAGATGTCACAGCTTTCCTATGTAATATAATAATATTTGTTAAACTATTTTTCTCAATGTAATACATAAATTCATAAATTAAACAACTTTACATTTAATTTTTTTTTATAAAGTTCTCGAAATGAAACTGACACGTAAACATTATTTTTCCTAAGATTTTACAGTAATTATGTTTTTTATCATGTGGAAAGTTTCACTTTCACATCGCATTTAGAGACTGCAATCTTATCTACAACTCGCTACCTTACCATCTGTTGTAAGTTTACCAACAACAGCTATCGCAGGTTGCTTAAGAGTTACGTATAGCTCCAAAACTGTTATTGGCTCTGTGGATGAAGAAGAGCTTGCCTATTGATACAAAAAGTTTCACTGATTCGAATTACCCTTTTAGAAAAAGGAAAAATTTGTTCAGAGGTCGTAACTGATTTTTTTGTTTAGAGTGCCTTAAATTTTTTAAAGCGTTTTTAACAACAAATAAAAGTTTTTAACGTTACTGAATTAAAAATCAAAATGAAGTACTATTGAATTAACGTTTGACGTTTTCTTGGTTTAAAAGTATTTACAGTTTACTCTGACTATTTTCCTAAATATTGGTCATTAAAATAAGTTATTAAGTAAAAGATTTTTATTCTCATATTGTTAATTGAAACTAATGTTCATTGTTCGCTTAAAAACTCATCTCTTTGGGCTCTTATAGAAAAATAGATAGATGGATGAAGAAGCATTTCGAAGTTATATTTACCAGAACAAATAGGTGAAAGTTGTATTACAACAATTTTCTAAGTACTTGCAGTTTTCTCGCAATTACATTGGTCCGTAGATAATTTAATGCCTGTAAAGTCAAAGTTTATGCGGGCTCTGTACGCGTAAATACAATGCTGCATCTTGTAAAATGGCTGTTAATTCGCATTTTTTTAATTGAAAAATTATAATTCTGAGAATAGTAAACGTTTAATGAAAAGTTTTAATTAAATCCACGAGAATACTTTTTGTGCATACGTTTGAAGTCTACTTACTTGTATACTGTAAAGCTTTGATATATTTAAACTAAACTATCAATGTATAACGATCAATGTAATGTTAATAATAAAGAAATACTTTATGAAATTTATATATTCTAATGAAATTAATTTAATCTAATGAGACTCTTACTTGGATTAATGCGCTTTTTATATTCTTTTGTATGAAAATAAAAAAAATTTCTGAATTATTTGAATATTTTTATGATTTATATTATTATACGCAACAAATGATTCATTATATTTGATGGCATATTTATATAAAAATTAAATTTATTAATATTGCTAATTAAATATAAAAAATTATTCTTAAAAAAGTATTTTATCAATTTAAACAAGGTATCGATAAAATACAAGCTGCAGAGTGCATTATCGATTTCGACATTTTTTCTTTGTGCTTATCGGACTGTATACACGAATACCAGCTTGTTCTCTAGGTGTAAGTTGTAACTCAGAAGTAAAGCAAAAGTAAAACTTTATCCAGTATTCTTGAGTAGTTTGAAAAATTACGGAAGAAGTTTCAGTTAATCCCATAGGATCTTTAGGATTATCATCGTTGGTGAATATTGACATAATTTCATCGAAAAAACGTTTGGTGAACAGCTGGAAAGTAATTGTGAAAAGTTGCTATTTAAATCAAGATAAATAATTTCGTAAGTATTTCATGTGCGTGTACCGGAGTATGTATGTACATAAATGTTTGATAAAAACAGTTAATGAAATATTGTAAATATTTACTATAGAGGTATATAAACTTTGCTGCATATTTATTACTATAATAATAAATTTTATTTAATAATGAAGATTACATGAGAAAATATTTTTAAAAACTATTTACAAACTAGAAGAATAAGTAATTTTTATTTTTCAAGGAATTTTTTGATTTTTTATTTAATATAATTTTATAGAATAGTTTAATTAAATTTGTTCTTACAGTTTTTGACAAAAATTTACTTTCAGGATTTATATTTTACTGAATAAGAGCATAATATCAATAAAATGGATTTAAATAGACCAAAGCCTTTTGTTCCTAATAAAAATCAAATTGCTAAAGATTGGCAAATATGGAAACAAGAATTTTTAATTTACTTAAGATTATCAGGGGCATATGAATATGATAAATATACCGAAGAAGACAGGGCTTTATTACTTATAAATCTAATGGGCACCGAAGCAATCAAAGCGATGAGTCAAATGTCTTTTGATCATGAGAGTGAAAAAAATAACATGGATATTATGATAATGAAATTTGATGAAATATTTGATCCTCCTTTAAACGAAGTTAAACAAAGATATAATTTTTTCTCCAGAAGAAAAGGAAAAGATGAAAATATTGACAGTTATATAAAAGATTTAAAAGTAAAATACCTACTAATTTTTATTTTTATTTAGCTACTATACAATATTTTAAATGAATGTCATATTAATAGTTGATTATTATTATTTCAGGACAAAGCTACAAGATGTAATTTTGGTTCCGAATCTGATAAATTCATTGTTGATATGGTTATTCGCAGTATGGATAGTCATTTACGAAAACAAATGTTTTTATTAAAAGATTTAACGTTATCCAATCTTATACATTGTTATAAACAGCTTACTATAAACAATGACAAAATTATTGAATTATCTAAAAATGTAAAACAAAATCTAAACAATGATAATTCAAATAATATGAATTCTAGAACTAGAACTCACATCGAACGACCACAATCAAGAAACCCCTGTTGGTTTTGTGGAACTCATCACATCAAAGGATCATGCCCAGCTTATGGACAAATTTGTAATTTATGTAACGAGAAAAATCATTTTACCCATTGTTGTAAAAAGATATCGATCGATTCTATAAAATCTGAAAATAATAAGCCAAAATCTGTTTGTTCAAAATGTAGAACTTACCATCCATACAAACAATGTCCAGCACATGAAGAAATTTGCCAAAACTGTTTTACAAAAGGTCATTATACGAGTGCATGCAAACAAAGAGATACTTCCAATAAAGCCTCTGAAGTGCCCGAATTAAAAAATAAATCAGATAAAAAATTACATTCAACAAATAAGAATCATACCGACCCAAAAGCATGCGTTAAAAAATTAGAAAATTGTCTTTGGTGTGATAAAAATCATATTCAAGGTCAATGTCAACACGATGCAACCTGTACTAGATGTGATGCTTTCCCTCATAATATATGTTTCCAATGTAGGAAGAATCCTCATGATGATGATTGTTACTTCAAATCACTTGTTACACTTTCATCGAGAACAGAAACTAATGCTAGTAGCGTACAAACTTGTTTGAAATGTTGGTCTATTCATGGCATTTCGGAATGTCCCGCAACGCAACATTTTTGCCGCCGTTGTTACGGTTTAGGTCACACAGAGCAGAATTGCTATTTGGTTTCGACTGATATTCAAAATTTTAATTGTCAGTTGACAGTAAGTAATATTTAGTAGCAAATTTCCGTGATATTATTTTAAATTTAATTTATAAATAAATAGCTCATGCGTGGATTTCTTTTTTAGGCACCTGATTCGACATTTCAGGATTTTGTAAAAATTGAAAATAAACCGTCGGATTTTAGTCAGTCTCATCCCCAAGAACTGCAACATTCAGATTCTTTGCAATATAGAAATAACAACAGACAATCATCGGAAACTAAGGAAAAACGCGAATCATGTAGTGTTTCATAATTTACTATATAACATTAGTTTTTAAAGAAGTTTCTGTAATGTATAAAAACATGCATAAGAGTCGAGATGTAAAAATACAATAATAATTACAAAGGTATTATTACAACTTATAATTTTAAAATAAAATTTGCTTCTAATCTTTTATTTACTTTCTACAAATTTTTCATATTCAGCATCAAATATTTAATGTTAAAAGTTTTTTAATAAAATTTGCGGTTACTTAAAAGTAATATATTTGCACACATTTGATGTAACGACCTATATAAACATCATCACAGCAAATGTTCTTGTAAGTTATCTTTAAATTATATACTTGATAAGATTATAAAACGAGGATTCTTTTTTAGCTAATTAAAAAAATACTGATAAAATAAAAATACTAACCTGAGTCTTTTAGTCTATATAAATTATTTTAGAACAACGTTTTCAATCAACTCTGTAGTATGCTTTCGGTTGATTTCTCGGTGCATTAGTGATAATCTTACTTTAAAAATTCTGAAAAAATTCTTTTTATTTATAAATATTATTCTATATCCGTTTAAAATTCATTCGGATTATGAGTTATTTCTCATAACAAATTCTAAATATGCTGTTTCCTTCTCGATTTCATTGCATAGTTCGCAACACATCGGCTAATTCATTTTAAAAGATCGATGTTATCATAAAATTGTTTACACTCAACTCCTCGTAAATGTGAAATAAGAAAAATTCAAAGTAACTCGTTTTTTTTTTATAAAATACACCTTTCTATTTTCAATTTGCACATTTAAAGAGCCAATTGGTGACATTAACTCATAAAATAATTCACCAGCATCGACAATCTTTATTATTTACTGTCACCCCAAACCCTTGAAATGCATAACCTTTAATGAGTAGTAGTCAAGCTTGGCGAAAGCTATAAGCGAAGCAAATTTGCATCAAGAGACCATGCTGAGAAATTCATGATCCAAGTACGTACAGGGATAAGAGGAAATAGATACGCGCCCCGGTCTCAGGCATCCTTTGTGCGGGAGTAGTAGCAGTATATGATTTCTCTCACCCTCATACATATTGCAGGATGTTTCGACTACTCTGTGAGATCGTCTACTTTGCTGCCGTGAATTATTTATTAAACTCGTTATTGATTGTAGATACACAGGAAGGATTCTTTAATTTAATAGGTTCTGAGAAGAGAAAAATAAATCATAAGGAACTTTTCCTTTTATTGTTCTAGGGTTTTTCGCAATTATTAACTTGAACGATGATTACATCGAACAGTAGTCAATAAAATTGCCATCTATTTGTTTTATTATAAAATGTCGTTTGTAATAAAACGAATATTTTCACATATTAAGGAATACTAGGATTGAACTTTATTATTTTTGATATAATAATTAGAATTGATCTCAATAATAATAATAATTTTAAAATAATCTTATTAATTTTAGATTATTTTTAATGGTTTTGAACTTTTGTGAAATGTAACAGGTAACTAAAACAAACTACTTTCATTTTTTATCTTTCGTATTATTCTTTAATACAATGTTACTCTATAAAATATGTTGAAGGAAAATATTTTTGTAGTAAACAAATTATTATGATTGACAAAAAATGAGCATGAAATTTTTAAACCTGATAAGAACTTTTTAAGAATTAAAAATTTCTAAATCAAAAGCGACAAATTAACATTAGTTTTACATGAGATCCATCCCTATATCCAAAAAAGTAACATATGTAAATCTTACGTATCTGTTTTAATAATTAACCAAAACTGTTCGATTTATCAATATGCTATCTTTCATATCAACGAAAACTGTCCCATAAAATATAAACAATGCAAATTGTATATAGCGAAAAATAAATTTGGTTAAATCCAGGCATCTGCTGCTTGCAATTAGAAACTTAGCTTCTTGCACACCTGGGAATTCTCGTGTACACATGTAAGATCCTCGAGTACACGTACAATTGCGAACTTGCTTGTTGCACAGGGGAATTGGGCTAACCGTAAGCGTTTCGAGCGCATAGCTACGCTAGGAAGCTTTGAAGATTTCGCCTTTGCAAGCTTTGTGTGAGTGGTGTATTCCAGCTCTGTGAGAAAGGTGCTTATAATAAAACAAGCGACATTTGTACAGGTGGATTACTCGAGCAATTTGACGAATTCAAAGAATTCTTTTGTCTTGGATATTACGGAAGTATTATTGTAGAATACCTGATTTTTTCTGCTATTTTAATATCTTATAAAATGATTTAATAATATATGTCAAGTTCCATAAGTATTAGAGATTCAGGGAATTAATTTCTTTTTTAATATGCTAAAATTTTAACATATTTTTATTTAGGCTTACCCAAGCCTCTTATTAGATCTTGAATGGCAAAAAACTTAATGTAGCATACCATTTTGAATTCATTTACAAAATAGGCTTTCTTAATTAAACTCTTGAACAAAAATTTAAAGACAACTACATCTCGCTCTATTCTTTCTATTACCTGACGTGGATCCTTCCCATTCTATGAGCATGTATGTTAAATGTGTTTGTAGGAAATTATTGTAGTAATTCTTTCGGAAAATGAAGAAAAGGAAAGCTACTGTAAAAAACAAACGTATACAATAAGATCTTAAATTTTACTTTCTCTCTCCCTCTCTTTCTCTATCTTTCTCCTTAGAATAAAGTAATAACAAAAGCCATTGATATAATGTGCAAAACAGATAAGATATAAAGATATAAAGATCATTAATTCGCCAAGCTCTTTGATAGAATTAATTCTCAGCATCATAGTTACAAGAGTTTATTACGGTTGCGGTATAAAGCTTCGTCGTTAACCGTCATGTAAATATTTCAGATATTCGAAGCTTAAGGTAACTGCACAGTGGAAAATTTACTTACTATTAACGCAGAGAATACCGCTTATCAAAATATTCTATTTAGATATTGACATTCACATGTTTTGAAAGATGAGCTACTGACAAATCAATAAAATTGATTTCTAGCGTTTATTCCATTGGTCGCGGAAAAAGTGAATATTCTTTAAAGTACTAATATAATTATCTCTCGCAAGAAACGCGTCGTATATATGGAGAGATAGGAAATCCTTGAGAAAACTGTTCAAGCTTAGATATGAGCGAGCCGAGTAAGACGATTTAAGAGCAAATATTCATGCACATTGTGTGGGTATACTTGTGCATATTTTTGCGTAGTATATGTAAGTTTATTTGGGTTTAAAAGTTTGAACTTTGTATTAATGCTTAAAATATTACGAATACTCTATAAAGAAATCATTTTATCATATAATATTATTAAAAATGATATCATAAATCAATACTTTCCGAACAGTGTTAAAGATTTGCAAGTTCATTTTACATTTGTTTCGCAT
Source organism: Eupelmus kiefferi (assembly GCA_030522745.1). Lineage (NCBI taxonomy): Eukaryota > Metazoa > Arthropoda > Insecta > Hymenoptera > Eupelmidae > Eupelmus > Eupelmus kiefferi. The sequence goes on from JAPYZB010002447.1 coordinate 9,137, forward strand.
TGAAGTTTTATTACAAATAATAAAGAGTAAATATTAATTATATATCAATAGTATCTTATTTAAAGATCAAAATATCAACCGTTATTATATTTATCTTTAATAAATATTTCTAAAAAAGTTTATAACCACAGTACAATGCTCACAGTATGCCTAGCTACCCTTTAACTTCATCCTTAAAAAAACTTCTTTACTGCAATTTGGAAAAGCCTCAGAAGCTCCACTTCGGTTTACAAGGGCTTAAGCTCGTTAACAAGGTCGGGGCGAACCGCTGAGCGCGCGCGCAACTCTTGCTGGTTGTAACGAACCGACATTGCCGCCACAGGAAGGCTGACGTAAGTATGTAGTCCTGAAACGTCTGCAAGATTTAAGAGAAATCTGAAAAAAAACACGTCACCCAGTAAAAAGATTTTAGAAAATTTTAAAATTGAAAAATTTATAGATCCACTGTTTTTAAACCTTAAGGCATAGGTTCATTGAAATGCATCGCGCACTAGTTGAATATGTAAAAATGTATATGTAAATGACTTTTATCGTAGGGAGCGAATTACCTAAATATTAGAAAAAAAGTGTGGTGTTGTTTTTGATTTATCACATAACTCAAAATAAATATTCATATGAATAGTGATATTTAGATTAGTAATTCTCTCGTGTAACGTTTTTGTAATTCTCTATTTCCTGACTCTTTTCTCCAATACTTATATCAACTGAGCGGCCAGTCATAAAATTTATGTCGTATTCTCTCTATTATACATTTAAAATAAATATTACAGTAGTTCAAATCATATTTATAAGATAATCTACATGGTCGGTCATTATTTATCAACAAGGATGTGTATAAGGGTTGGAAATTAATGTTTCACTTTTAGAAGAAATCTATACATCACAGTTTTAATAGAAAACAGTTTTGTGAACAGAATTTATAACATTGTATAGTTCGTATAATTTTAAACATTCTTATATAATAGCATTTTTACTGTACAGACTTAAATATTAGGTATAGCTAGTTCATTAGCTTTATCAGCTGCATCACAGTTATCTGCCGTCAATTATCAGTTGTCTACAGATTCAGTCAAAGCAGCTTTTTCAGCCTTTGTAGATATTTCGCAGTTAAGTACATCCTGCTCTGCAGATTTATTCTTGACAGCTCTTACAAATTTTTTTTAATCGTTTGTTTAAAATTTTATTTCTTTATTCGGTCCATGTTTCATTTTTTGTTTAATCTTTTAAGCTTTTTGTTTTCTTTTTCTGTAAAACTATAAGAATATGAAAAAATGTATTAATTTATTTTGGTAAAGAAATATTTAAGTGATAATACTGGGTTCCTGGGAAAATTTTTACCTTACGATTAAACTTCATCCTAATACTGATTTTAACTAACGTTACATAATCTTATTGATATCAAAATCTCAAGTTTCCTCAAATGCTGTATTTCCAAATAATTTACATCCACATAGCTCCTCGTTTTTCAGAAAATTTTACAGTCATGTACGCTAGCAAGCTGTCCAAGAAAATCTAAAACATCAAAATATCAGAAAACTTAATAAAAATGTAAAACTATAACAAACATAGATTGTTAAATTATTAAGCGTTTTATACATTTGCGTATCTACAACTCCATTTGCCATTTAAAAATCGTACCAAAATGAATCTTTTCACATCGCAATATTAAATAAATAATCATATACACTTACATTCGCAAACAAACTCGCTCCTCACGTCCTCGCGCCATCCGCTCAATTCTTCAGCAACTGCCTCAGTTGCTCCGCGTACTCGTCCTCAGTCAGCAGCTCCTCATCTTCCTCATCCATGTCCTCATCCTCATCTTTTTCATCCTTCTCTCCATCCTCCTCAAGAGAGCGTCGCCTGCGTCGCTCACTCAGCTCATCGTTATTAGTCTCCACGCACAGCAGGGCAAATTTATTGTCACACGAGTAGCGTACCTGCTCCAGTAGTCGGTTGCCGGTCAACGGCGAGCCAAGCCCGTAGCGGTCCGGGCTGCTGGAGTGCCAGGCGTCGCAGTAGGTGTCGATCGACCGGTCGCCCAGCTCGCCTGTGCCGTGCCAGATCACTTTGCTTGGCCTGGAAATTTAGTGAGCGTGAACATTTTTGCTGGCTTTTGTAATGGTTGAGGTTTTGAAAAGTGTTTTCGATTTTTATGTGATATTTATAAACATAAGTTTTTGGTTAAATAATTTTTTGTAGAATTTAAACAGATATTGTTTTTATTATAAACTTTTCAGTTTTGAAAATAAATGTAAAAGTTCTGATCTCGTCATATGAAAAAGTAGGGCAATCATATTTGACATGAGTTTCGGATAAAAATTTTAAATGAATAAAGTAAAATTTTACCATGTAAGGTCGGTGTGTATATTTTTTCCGTTGAAACTGTAAATTCGTGAATTTTGGGATAGGTAAGCTCCATTACCACTGAACATGTCTTTCCACGAATTAAAAAGTATTTCACCCTGAAATAAAAATACAAATTTTCAGATAATATGCGTTAGATGATCATGAATAGAAAAGATTTAATGAACGAATCGATTATTTTAATAATAGCAACGGCTTCTATTCATACAGACGTATTCCAGGAACTCATTAAAGAAAGATGTATTATAACGGTCTGCATATTTAATACGGCTTTTCTAAAACGGATGAAAATGAAAATGAAGCTTTTCATCAAATGAATTTCTAGATTACTTTCTTAAGACTGAGAAAAATTGAAAAAAATCATTCTACTTGTTTACGTAATCTACGGAAAATCCCATTAGATTCTTTCTGAAATCTCTTAAAACATAAAAACCTTTTTATTCTCGAATAAAAAGTCTACTCGACGTCAAGTAGCTTCTAAAGCCCCTCGAATAAATTTGCCCTCACCTTAACATTAACGATGGGCAGATCGCGATCGCTGAGCCTCACTATGTTGACGACGCTCTGGACCGGCGAGCTGAGAAAAGCGCGGTATGTGCCGCGTAATCCAGCTTGC
>JAPYZB010002448.1:0-11918 GCA_030522745.1 Eupelmus kiefferi
AATGAGAAACCTTTTTTTCCTCGTTTTTATTGTCTCCGGGCTGAGCGGGAAATGTGTCTTTGATTTGACTCTACGAGGCTCGTTGATTTTCTTGTTTAAAAAGGGTGGGGTGAGAGGGTTAGTGGTGTTACCTGACAAGTTGAAAATAGTTGTATTGCTGGGGAAAAGAAATTATTGAATATCGCTATGTAACTGTTAAAAATTTTATAAAATAATATCATTGTTAAATTATCTGAGGAGAAATTCAAACTGTTTAATCTACGTAACCCTTACAATTGAAATGTTATTTTTATATCGAATAAGTAATAAATATATGGTAAGTCAATATCGAAAGCATTGTTGAATTCATATAAGGTGACGAAATTTGGAAGCTTCATAAATTAATAAAAATACAAGGTAATTTATAATTTAATATAGTTATCATTTTTATTATCATCGTATTTTTATGCTTGGGTAACTTTTGACAAGGCGACCAATTAAATTATATTTGATTATATAAAATTATAATAAACAAAATTAATTGGATTATAAATGATTCAATGAATTACCTAAAGATTAAACTGAAGCATTATAAAAATGCTATATCAATATTTTACTTAGTACAATATTTACCCTACAGTCTTAATTGAGCTCTATTTGATTTTCCATTCAAATGATAACGCATAGTTTTCGTAAAAGGTAGTTATAACAAGGACACATCCATCCACACGTATAATCGAGCTCTCAAAGCAATCATTTGCAATGCAATGTAATGACATTCGATGACCTAAAATTACATAATATTACACGTGTACAATTAGCGAATATCATTAAATGGATACATAATCAGCACTTCATTACAAAATTGCACGCATCCACGTGATTACGCGTACTTTCTAATAATGCAACGAGTTTATCTTCAAAATTTGGCAGCAACGACAGCAGGGGAACACTTAACTGAACATTAACGAGAAGGCCGCGCTTGTTAAGCAGCCGTCTGGGACAATGTATGCATGAGCGGCCAGGACGATAAACCGAACGGTGAGTGCGGTGTACAGAGCTTGCACCACAGGCGCACTGAGCTTTCCTGCTTTTCGAGTCGTTTGGCGCTTGGCCCGCGCATCAAATCCAAGTGTCGTGCGTCAACCGACATTTTCTGCGGAAGGTCGAAGGATAAGCCGGGGTAAATGGAGGGGAGGATATTTTGTGAAGTTTAAGGTCTCTTATTGGTTTGTGACAAAATGTTCGAGTATATTGATGATATAAACATGTTTAAGGGTATAAAAATATTTTAGAAATAGTTACAAATATAGTTTAAACAATTATTGTATAGTTTTCTTAAAGAAATCTTTGGCGACTAAATTTCATAAATTCGAGTTTTTAATAAATTTTAATATATTTGAATTTTCTGATTCAAAAAATATATTTCACATATTCACATGTGTACGCGCGTGCGTTTGTATATCTGTGTATATGAGCGTGAATATGAGCTCGGATATGTAACAAAATTTTGTATTTGCTATATTTCTTGAACGTAAGTATATCGTAAACGCTAAAATTTAAATGATATATAAGGTCTGACGTTAAACAAATTTTTTGTAATTTATTCTCTAATTTTTAATAAATTGCGAATTTCAACTCTTTATTAATAACACCAGTATATCAAAAAATATATGTGTATTTTAACGCTCTGAAACTTTATCTAGGCCAGAATTGCTCCTTCACGCTCCATTTTTTTCTAATATCAAAAAACTATTCTTAAATATTCTGGATGAGATGTATTTTCGCTGTTTTACCTAGATTTTTGCTTGGATTTCACAAATTGTTGTAATTTAGATTACGTATCTTTTCGGAAATCCTATTAATGACCACATTTATTTCGTTTGAATGTATATTATTACAGAATGAATTTGGACAAAAAAGTGGAACAAGACTTTCAAACTTCGCATTATCATTAAATAATTTAAAACATGTAATAACATTATTAATCGTATAAATGTATTTATGGAAGAGCTAAAAGGTTATTTTGTTTTATTAATTACAAAATACATATTAAAATGCATGTAAGTTTTATGAGGATTTTGTAAGGATTTATTAGATCTTCCTATTTGACTAAAATTGTTACGTATGTCGAATGTTTATACAACTTTCTTTCTATTGTGCCACCTACTGACATAAATATACTTACACAGTGCTCTAAATGAATCACTCGAGTTTCATTATTCTTTTGCAAACCAAGACGGGAAATCTCAATCGAAAAAGCGAGACAGTGGCTTCAGAGATCCGCCTCAATGCCGGAGAAGAGAAAAATTTTCAACGAGTCAGGAGAAATCTTGGCGCGGTCTCTTAGGTCCTGTACCCCGGGCAAAGGCTAATGAGGCTAAAAATTTGCTTACGAGCACACTGAGGTTACTACGCCGGTTTGTTGCAAGTAATGAATGGGAAATTGTATTTTTCAATTTAGGGTAGAAGATTAAGTTGAATATATTTTTGAGTGGGCGAGAGCAACTTTTAATTTTAAAGAAAGATTATAAAAATGAGGGGGTGCACATTTATCTTTGTAGAGTTTTTGTAGTTTAAGCACAAACTTTTTGTGTTTTCATTATTTTCTTTTCCTTTTTTTATTAAACTACTTTTTGCTGAAATTACCAAATTATTTCTCTATGAAAAATAGTTTATGGGAATTAAAATTTTATTACAGAATTTGTTTCAGAATCAATTTACATTTTGCTAATAAGAAAAACCTTATTTTATTAAAGATTTTAAATTATAAATATTAATATTAAATATTAATATTTTAAATTATAAATATAAATATGTTATTTATTTCCTTCTAAAAAACAACCTTGTCATTATAGCTTTTCTTCTTCTAATTACACAAATAATTATTAATAAAAAGGGTAACAGGTTTTACGTCAAATGAACGTCCCAAATAATAATTTAGATTTACTTTTAAATTCATAGCACATTATTAAATATTTAAGTTTTATGTAGACATTACAATGTTTTTAATTATTTTAAGTGTTAAAATTTCAGCGCTAATGACATCTAAACAACTCAAATATTTATAGTAACCAAGTATCAAACAAAAACTGCTAAATAAAATGTACTAATTGCAAAGCTTTAATCATGTATTTAAAGTTCAATTTGTTTTGATACAGTTACAAAGTTGTAAAAAGTTTACCTTTTCAGTTGAGTCGGGTAAAGAGTTTTATATTGCAAGTAATTAAAACTAACGTTCGTTAGTTACCTATATAAATTAATTAAAATTATAAATTAAAAAATTTACAAATATTTCTTATTACTTATTAATACATAATTCTAACAAATAAATACAAATATTTTCAAATAAATACGAATATTTATAAAAAGAATTCAGTTGTACAATTTAAATTACGATTATAAGAAAAAAATCACTATGCTTTTTTGACTCGTCAGGTTGGTTAGCTTGCTTTATTTTCATAGATTTTGTCTTTTTCAAAAATTAAATTAAATCCGTCAAAAAAAAATCCTGCTTGCTTGTTTCTCAAAACTGAGAAAAGTATGAGCAGATTGAACTGGCTTATAACTGGCTTCAACCAAATTCAGTGGAATATTACACATATACTAATAATATTTTTTATTAATTTATTTATCAATTTAAGTATTCATGAAATTTTCTCCTGGTTTTTACCTCAATTGATTGATTTCTTGACTGGCTATTCTGAATTTGAATCTAGCATTTGTCGTATACACTGCTCTTCTTTTTAAAGATTTTTCGCCTGTATAATAAACAAATATATTCCTTCCTACATATCTAAAATTCCATCCTATAAATATTCAACATAAAAGTTAAACCAATATATAAACTCAACTGCTAGTAACTTTGAAACTTTCCCAAATTTTCACTTCATCCCCCTACACTACAGAAGTCCAGCCACTCATAATAGACCAACTCAACGCGCTCCCCACTGGCATCCCCTTGAAAACGCACAAAACCCGACCTCGAGCAAACTTCACCTCCATCAAAACGCAAAAATCGAAAATCGAACGTTTCACCCAAGCCATCTCCCGCGAAAGCGAAAAAAGCTCGCCGATCCAACAATCAACGTCCCGAGCGAAGGGCGCGTCGAAACTTTCCGACGAAAATGCAATTATGCCCGCTAGCGGGCCGCTCGGCTCGGATAAGAGGCTTTTTATGACTTGATCAGCTCACGCGACCTCTCCGGCTGAAATACGGCCTCGTAAAGAGGCAAGGGCGACTCTCCGGGCTGCGTCATAAAGCCGGAGGCACGCGCCTACTGCACAGGGCTAATTCTAGGGCTGCGCGCGCTCGCGCGAGCCTCTTCGTGTACGGGATTGCGATTTGCAAATCGAAATGGCCCCGACCCAATGGAGAGATGCGTCGCAAGCTCGTAAGGCCGATAATCAACGATACAAAGATGACGCTTGTAGATTGCGAGCGGGCCGCGTTATCGCGTTGCTTGAGGGGAGGGCTGAATTTAGATGGTAATGCGCTGGTGTACGTCGAGTCGCTGGCTGGGAGAGAGTTTGATCTGATTTTGGAGTGGTGGATTGTGGGGGTTGGTGGAGTGGTGGAAAAGATCGGTTATGGTTAGTGAATCGGAGATCGGTTAGACTATATTTTTAAATGATGTTTATGGTGTAGTCGAACAAGTTTCTGTTGTTAAATAGTAGGGCACTAGATAGAAAAATGAGATTAAGTCCTTCTGTTCACATAACTTATCGATCTATTAAGGAACGTACATTTGATCTTTTTCAAATTCACCTTCGTTAATATAGTTTAGTTACGGTATTAAATACAAACGATCTTTTCTATCAGAGTAGATTGACGAAGACTTTAATAGATTGAGAATGTTTTTATGCATTTCTTAGCTCAGTTTCAAAAATATCTCATCAATCTTTTTAATTCCTGTATTCACTAAATAACCACTTCAGGTATCCATGAATACCAACTCTAATCACTCGAGATTCACCCCAAAGGACACCCACCTACACCTCTTCCACCCGACAATATATCACTTATATACGAAAAATCAAAACTTGCAAATCTTCATCGCGAAGAAAAACGCAAGTTACCATTGCCACAAAATTCGATAGCCAATGTAGAAACGTTAAAGATCCTGCAGTCCGTTGAAGAACTGGAAGCTGCTCTCTTTTCTTTCCGTTTTCCCAGAATTCGCCGTTCCTTTATTCTTTTAAGGCATGTATCGCCCGTTTTTTATTCTCCTTTTTCGATCCGAGCTTGAAAATGTGTTATTCAGATTTTTTTGAGGTCGGGGCGAAACGAGAAAAGAAAGTCAAAATTCAAAGCATCTACAAGTACGTGGATTTTTCAGGGCTAATGCGGTACCATGATCCGTAATTATAGCAGAACTTTGCTTCTAAAGTACATTGATCTATCGCTACATATGTTGAAGATTTTATTGTAATGAAATATATAATAGAAAAAATAAATCTGCAACTACATAGAAAAGAACGCTACGTAATTAACTGTGTTAGAACCCAAGAAAACACATCAACCAGCAAGGTCGACTCTCCCAACCAACCGTCCCACCCAACCAATCAATACCGAAAAAACCCGAAAATCCGGAAAAACAATCAAAATGAAAAATACGCAACGGCAAAATAGCGAGCCGGGCCATCTCCGCGGGCCGCAAAAGGCCATTCCGCAAAACTGAATGACGCGACGTGCGCGCGACGGGCGAGCGCAGCAGCCCTGCAAGTCGGCCGGCACGTCCCTGACCCCGATTCCCCCGACGTCGTCAATGTACTGTGACGTCGACGCTCACGTCCGCTCCCAGCGCCGCCCAAAAAAGAGCGAGCCTTCTTCTTTTTCTTCTTCCTTCGCTCCATCGTTTTCTGGATGTACAGAATGGAAAGAGACGCGCGCGTGCTATCACGCACAAATCTCCTCAATTTCCGTTCTCGTGGCGCGCTCGTATATAAGCCGGCGACTTTTATGCTTCGGGAGAACGGCTATTCGGTGCGTTTACCGGTTGACGGCTGTGGGGCTCTCTACTTTCGTATGCGACGGTTCGTTTGAATGCGGAGAAATTGCAGCTAAACGTCGAGGAGATGTGATTTGCTTTGTTCGTGGCCTTTGATGCGCGCCTGCAATTACGCTGTCGATTTGACTTGGACAATTGATCCTTCGATAATGGCGTTGATCTATTTAGAGAAAATGTTAATTTTGTTTTTCGGTTGTTTATTGGTTTGGGGATAGAGTTTTGTAGAAAATTTATCGAGTATTTTTAGAATAGTAGTTTGCGATTCTGCTTGTTTTTCGTAGAGAAAATTTATGGCGATAGTTTATAACTGAATTTTAAAAGTAAACTTAAACCCTTACTGATTACATTATCTTTTTTCATATATTGGATCTAAAAAAAAATAACTGTATAGGAAAAAAATAGATACTGATTATTAACTTACTTTTTTTACAATTTTATGGATCCAGGGGGAAAAGTTTAACCTGGATTAACTTTATCACCGTATATTAACTATAACTATGCGGCTATAAAAAAGACCACATGTTTCCGTTGTTAAATGAAAATGACTTTTTGAGGTCATCTAAGATAATATTTTGACTTGTAATATAAATGACTAATATTACTTACTCATAAAAAAAGCTGTATACTTATTTAACCTCGATAAAATATTAAAAATATAAATATATATTTAACAAAAATATCTAATTTTAGAAATTATTATAAAACTTACAACGCTTATTTTTACTAAAATGACTAATAACAAAAGAAGAAAAGAAATTCAAAATTAATAAATTTTTCTTCTCAAAACAGAAAGTGTTCTTATAATGCCCATTTCCTTTAGATCCAACCCAACTTTACATCGAAGCAAGTCAAAACTCAATCTTAACACCTCCAAACCCATCAAATATTTCATATCATTACGTCATCCTCCCAGTCAAATCTCGTCACCTCTCCTCATTCATAAATCACTCGAAAAAGAGAGATTAACACACCAACTTCCCGCCGCGTTGGCCCTATAAAATCTTGAATTATTACGCTCCGTCGGAAACTTCGCGGCCCAGCCGCAGCTAGATAGAAGCCTCGAGAGAAAAAACGAGAAAACCAACCACACACCCAGCTCTTATCCACAATCTTCCTTCAGCGCTTAGTTAGTTTACGTGACAGATTGCGGCGCATCTGTTCGCGACGTCAGCGGGGAGAGCCCACCTGAAATTTTCAGCTCTCCTCCAGCCGAACTCCCGAGCTCCTTAAATATTGCACACGCAACGGGCCGCTCCTTTACGCGGCTCTTTCCAGCCGCGGCGAAAATACGCGTCGAACTCGCGGCGTGAGTAGGTACTAGAGGAGCGAGTTCTCGAAGCGTGGCTTCGTAAAATTTTCAGGCCCCCACTAAATCCTACTTTGCTCGCGGGTCGCGGCAGGTGCAGCTGTGCCCTCTGGTGCGAGCGCCGGGAATGTAATTAGTGCTTTTTAAGCGGTTCGAGGAGTGCGATAATGGAGTTGAGAGACAGGTTTACGAGCTGGAGCATGTGGCTGGTGCAGTGAGAGATCTATTGCGGGAGGGGAGTGATCGATTGTTGAAGGTGGGTTTTTTTTTGGGTGGGGTGATTGATGGGGTTATTGAATGTTGAGATTGGTTGAGATGCTGGGTATTCGAAAGGAGTATTTTGAGAGTATGAGTATTTTTGTGTAATGGTGAATGCATTTATGGTTGGTAGAGTTTAATTTTAAGAAAATGTAATTTTTAAATGATTTATTTGTAGATTTCGTTAAGAAATTATCGGATGTAATCTTGTTGCCTATCAGGCTATTAGATTGATTCTTTTATCTCGAGAATACTTTTATTTTTTAAAATATCAAATATTGTAATACTGTTTTGTATTAAAATTAAACAAGCTCTCTTCTGTAACGAAGCTCAACATACAGTGATTGATTAAGCTAATTATAGACTGAAGTGTCTACAATGAGATTTATCGGATATTAACTCATTATCGGAGAGCCGTTAATTACAGTTTAATCCCATTCTCAGAGGTATTATTTAGGCAATTGATTATCTAATGTGTATCTATTTTATTTTTGCCTAATATGCATACCTATCGGAAGAATGATTATAGCGTGTTTTAAGTAAATAGAAAATGTTTATTGAATTTCTCTTGCAAAGATTGAGAATGTAATATAAGTTTTCTATAAGTACAAACTACATTTCTATGTACATACAAGAGCCGTGGTTTATTTAATATACATATGCAGCAGGAATGTCTGAAATGCATAAAGGGGTTTCATTTAATAACTGCAAAATTGAATTGGACATAAACAGAATTTGAGAGGTCTAAATAAGATAGTGTATATATGTACGCAAAACCTAAATTGCATTACCCCATCACAGCAGCTACGAGAGTAGAATTCGGACGTAGAAAATATTATTATATTTCAAGCAATTCAATAGTACTTTTAAAATTAAAAATATGATCGGCATGCATAATGAAAAATATTGACATGACAAAGAAACATAACAAAAATATTGTTAAAAATAACATTGAGAAAAAACGCAAACTGTTTTTCTTGAAACTTTAACACGCTGCTGTACATAAAAAAACTGTACAAAAACTTTTTAGAGATTTCTTTCAACAAGTTTAAAGCGAATTTTTTATATATGACTCCCACGTGATTTATACCAGTTTGTGGAACTTCAAATTGATTTATTTAAAAAGTTAAATTTTTTTGTAGTATGGACATTTTATGTTAAAAATTTTGACAAATCAAACAGACACTTTTCATTCAAAAGATTTTCCATCGCTACTTTATAATAGAATAACAAATTATTTGAACTTCTACAGCGTTTCATGAAAAAACTATTTTTAAAATAACAAAGAATTCTTTTCCAAAGTTTTAAAACTGTGCTAAGTTATCATTGTTAAAAATTGCAGCATAAAATGCTGGTGGAAATATGTGAAAAAAATGTCGGGAGCTTTAAAAAATTTACAGTCCCTCGTTCTTTTGAATAATCTTAAAAAGCATATTTTCCTTCTCTTCCCTTTTCCCCCGGAGTCACCCCTTTCAGCCCCAAACCATCCCATACATTCAACCACTAAAAACTTCGTCCAACTCAGCCCAAACTTATTAAAAACGATACCCTCTCACCGTGCTAATTAACTCCCGCAAAAAAAATCGATATCCATAACCCACATAACTCTCCACCCCGCGAAAAGTGGAATTTTAAAAAAAAACCAGCTGATATACTCGTCCCGGCTCGTCGCGAAGTTTTGAGAGAGCGCAAAAGAGTGAAGAGCGGCGTGCCCGTAGGCGCAGCGAAAAAAAGAAGAGCAGAGCGAAAAAAAAGGGACAGCGAAATAAATAGAAAAGCCGGAGAGAGCGCGACGGCGCGGCTAAGCTCGCTCGGCGTCCTAAGTTTCAAGAGCCGCCCTGTCGCTGGGGGTGGGCTTTAATGAAGTTTCTAATTGGACTCTATCCCCGTCGCTGGCTCCAGCACCTTTTCAGCCGCTGCTAGACGCGGGATTGATGCCTTTATGCATGTAGGATCCTAGCAGAACGGCCCTTTACGCGTAGGTACATGGGTGCGCGTACACGTGCCGCTGGATTCGCGCGACGAAACGCCCCGGGAGTTGGTGTTATGACAAATCGACGGTTAAACTTGGCCCGTGAGTTCGGCGCGATGAGAGAAAGCACGTGGCGACTTCGGGATGAGTCGAAGGGGGGGAGAGTTTCGTGTTTTACGATCGGGACGGTGAAAGCGTTACGGAGCCGAGGGAACCACGTATACGGCTTGGCCTGGTTTAAATATTTTACGTTTAATTTGCAGGCGCAGATGTGGGTCGAATGTTATACCCTGGGCTCGTTCTTTAATGAAAAGAAGTGTGGACTGAGTGGTAATATAGGAGTTATTAAATTTAGAGAATAAGGGTGAGAAGTGAGGGTTGAGGTGTTTGAGAATATTGTGCCTGGTGAATATTTTTGAACTAATACAATGAATTTATTTGTTTGTAATAAGTAATCTATAGCAATTGATGAGTATCAATTGAATAATGTAAGTATCACTCGATATTTATGTTGTTTGACGAAGAAAAATGGTTCTGTGTATTGAAAATCAATGTTGGTAGAGTTTAATTAATTCAATTGAATATCATTTTATATGTTGTTTAATTCCATCATGAATTACGTAAAACTCGTATGTATTTATTAAATAAATGGCATTGGACCAAGTAAATACATGTAATAAGATACGTGTCAACAGTTTTTGCATAAAGTTGTTCGAGTTTCTCATTAGCGCAAAACGCATAAATAATTTAAGTTGCCAATAAAAGCATCCCAAAATACGAAAAACTTATCGCTTGAATAAATAAGACTCAAAAATAATTAGCTACTGACCGATTTACCAAAACTTAATTAACACCCAAAATAACTATTTATTAACTTTAATAAACAACCACCACCTGGCACCTATAAATAAATAACGCCTCCGCCCTCAACAATCCCCAGCCAAAATCAAAACGCGGAAAAAGGCTAATCCATTTCAAGAGCGCAAAACCTTCCCGCGCAAAACCGAAGCCAATAAAGCGGAAAATATGAAACAAGTTCTGGAAAACTTAAAATGAAAAGAAAGCGAGCGAGCGAGAGAGAGCCTGGGGAAAGAAAAAAATGAGAGTACCGAGAGAGAGAGAAGAATCGCACGTGTCTGGCATGCGCGAGGGACGTGTCCGACTAGTGCCGGGCCGTTACTACTGGCGCTTTGGAAAAACGAGCTAGAGAGAGCGAAAGGTTCTCGCTTCGGCTGCGCAGCGGCCCGCCAGCGAAATATATTGCTTTCGAGCGCAATATTTCCTCGGGCGGCGCACTCTGCGTGGGGGAAAAAAGTTGCATAATACACGTCGAGAGCCGCTCAAGGGGGAGGATATATATGAAAGCGCCGGGCGCTAATTGTGCGAGCGTTTTCTTGCGCGAGCTGTTTGCGTATGAAGCGTGTGTTCTATTTCCTTTTTTCGAGTGTGATTCGCGTGGTAGGAATGATGTTTAATTGCGCTCGTGATGCTGGATGGCTTTTTCTTTTAGGCGGTCGGGTACTTGGCTGGCTTTTTTAGGGTGGAGGATAATCGAGCCGTGGCTTTGTTTGGCGCTTGATGCTTTTTTAATGATTATCTCTACGGAAATTTAACGAGCTACTCCACATTATGCTCGTTGCGAATCGTTTGCTCGACCGACGCTCTTGAGTTTCTTTTTGGCAGACGCGCCGGTACTCGCGAGATCTAGATTTCACAGGCTATTAAAGCCATTTAATGCGTCTAATGTAAACGAGCGCTCGTATGGCGCTGCTTTTTGTTTCGATAGAAAATATAAAACACTTATACTGGCTCGTAAATCTCTCAAAAAAAACTATTCCGAAATTCAAACGGAAATGGAATAAAAAGAAGAGCTACGATTTCCGTTTTCCAAACACACAAAAATCCCAACCCTTCCCGCAGCCATCCCATCAGACCACAAGTTTACACTGTACAACCGAGCAAAAACCGTTCAAAAAGCGCGCCGTAACCGTTCCGAAAAAATCTTGCCCAGACCGGCGTATAAATCAGGCTAAAGTACCCGGAAAGGCCCTGCGGCGATAAAACAAAAAAGGAACGAGCCCGCGAGCGTGAAAAAAAATCGCAGCCGCTGCGGCATCGATCGATGATTAAAAATTCACGGAAGGCTGCGCGCTGGCCTGCCTAACTTATTCAGCAGCGCATTGGTCAGCTCGCGCCCATAGCAGCGCGCGGCAGCTGTCCGGATCCGCGCGCTTAATTGTAAAAATGCCTGCGGTGCTACGGCCGCTGCTTTCAGCGCGATGACGCCCGCGTTTACCTACAAAATGGGCATGACGCGAAAAGCTGCTGACCTCCGCTTCTCTATCTCGCTCTCTTTTTCCGGGGATAGCTTCCCGTCGGAATTTTTTTTTCT
>JAPYZB010002449.1:0-11917 GCA_030522745.1 Eupelmus kiefferi
GGAGGGACCTCCCTTCTGGCTGCAGAGTAGGCAAATTTCCCTCGGAAATGGCCTTCAAAACAAAAATACGAACGCGCGCTTGTAACCAGCAATCCGCTGGGGGCGTCGGTGGCTTAGTGGGTAAGGCACTTGCCTGCTAATACAAGGCGTCCAAAGGGGCTCGGGTTCGAGTCCATATCTCGGAAAAATTTTTTCAAAGACGAAGACCGAATTCGAGCGCCGTTCTAGTGTTAAGTTTAATTATTAAGTCTTAATTTTAAGTTTACGGTGCCCAAGAGGCCTTGAGAACCTGAAAAGGGACAACATCGAGGGACATAAACTAACACTACGAAAAAGAAGACAGAGAAGTATGGATATACAAGAAAAACACTGGGTAATGCCAAGACGAACAGAATTAGTTCACAGCCATTAAGAGGAAGAAGAAGAAGAAGAAGAAGCAATCCGCTGTGTTACAAAATATATATTAATTTTGTTCACAGGTAGGTCTGGTGGTCGGAGGTGATTGTAAGTTAAAACCATGTGCTATCAGTTGCACATGACTTTAATATTATACAGGAGCAACGAGAACCCCTTTGTGAAATGCTGCAACTGCAGTAGTAAAACCTGTCAGAAGAACTGTATCAATGGTTGCAGCGTCAAAATAGTGATACAAATAAGAAACAAGTATACGTATCACTCTTAATTTTAGATTGAGGAGGTGTTTCTTCATGCTCAGCTTTCGCTATAGTACAACAGCGAGGCTTATATTGAGCTGGTACATTCTTTCTAACCTCCACAAAACATTCCTAGTGGCAGCTGAAGGAAATTTAAAGAGAAATTCATTATCAAGTAGCTATTTGAAGTGGCTAAGCCTGAATCTAATAAAGTTTTTGTGTTTTTTGCAATCTATTTTAACTGTGAAGAAATAAAAGGAGATTGGAGCAGCATTCTAATGATGCATCTTGTAATATGCGATGCAATCTCAATACTTTGGTACGCTTGAGGCTTCGTCAACGGTTGGGAGGGGCTCCTGTACTCTTCTCTATGGATAAGTAAGTAAATGAGCGAACCAAGAAGTCTCCCCTAAGGGCATAAAATAGACATAGTTCAGTCAAATTCTCTAAGCATCATAGGTGAGTTGTGCTTTTATAACATTTTAACATTCTCTGCTTATAAGCTTGATGCCATGGGCTTTCGCCATTGGTATTCTTGTCTAGATGTATTGCTATGGCTATAGAATAACTTTTTATTTTTAAACCAATCTAATATTGTAGCTTCTCCTTTCTATCGTAGGGTTTTGTTTACTTTTTATAAATTGAATACATTTAATTTTATCTTTAGTACATCTTGATTCAAAAATAATTTTCTAAAGCTTATAAACTAATGAAATTTATTTCTTATTGCCACAGAGAATCAAAGGTGCTAAAAAGTACAAATCAGTGTTGTGCTCTAAATGGTGGTGTTTACTAGGCCAGTATAATTATTCTTAAATATGGTTCGCTGAAGGAAATCTGAAGAGAAATTCATTAGCACGAAGCTATGTAAAGTTGCTGTGAATCTATTAAAGTGGTATACTCTGGAGGAGCGAATCAGAGATCCACATAGTATTGCAAACATTGACTGTCTGTTGGGTACTGTAAGGCTCTTGTAAAGGACTCTGATCATCCTAGTGTTAAACGAATAAAGAATATATGAATAGATCTAAGTATCAAGATTTTATGTATATTTTTAAAACCTTTATACTAGTTAATTTAATTAAAAAAAGAAAATATAAAATTTGCTTAAAAAATTACATAAAACAAATTTTATATTTTCTTTTTCCATATATTTTTTTATAGACTCAATTTTCTAAGAGCAGAAAATTATTGCTTAAAATTTTTTTTCAATAATTTTTTTTCTTCTCGATAAGCTTTATTTTTTAAAAATATTAGAAAATATTTAAAAAAATATTTTTAAAATTATTTTACATTTTATTCTTAATATAATAAATACTCTTTATTACAGATGATTCATTGACACAGGATATTTGTAAAATGCAAGTTGGTCTCGATGACTTTATATTAGTTAAACTCGAATTGGAAGACTATTTAAAAACTATTTAAAAACATTCACCAGGTATGTTTATCTTTTTTAATAAAACTATGATTGAATCTCTATAATTTCGTCACATTTATCCTATTTAAAATTACAGAAGGTTTAATGTCTTCGCTGAGGCAACTTGGTATGGCTTATAAGCATTAATGTCAATTTAATTACATGGAAGCTGATGAGATATTAACTATATTACCAGAACATTATAATACTGGCTGGGGTACTTTCTTCTCTTAGCTAAGGCACATTTTGAAATGAAAGACTATAAAAAAGCAGCAAGGTAACATTTGTCACATTTTTACAAAATACAATATAATATTACTATTTTAACGCCTCACAATTATATTTTTACAGTTATTCTGCAGAAGTTAGAACATTAGAACTACATAGGACTGAATTGATGGAAATATACAGTACTGTACTATGGCATTTACATGCTACTGAAGTGCCACTTTCAACATTAACTCAAGACCTTGTAGCAGAGGATCGAAGTATTCCAGCAGCGTGGTGTGCTACTGGCAATTTATTTTCTGCTCAAATTGAACATAAGACTGCTATTAAATTCTTTCAAAAAGCTTTATATGTTAACATTCACTATCTAATTTTATTAGCATAATATCAATATTAAAATAAATATTTTATATTATAATTAGGTGAATCCTTCAAGGTCAGTTATGAACTCATCACATCTAAATCTCTACTACTTGCCGTTACTTCAAGAGTACTACACCGAGAGGCGTGTCACGGTGCTTTTCCGAGGTGATTTTAATTTCGCGCGCGGTGACTCTAAGCACCTAACAATATTTCTCGCGTTCAATCGTAACTATACGAGTAAGATCTCGGCAGCGCACGGAGTCGCGTGCCGTCCTGTCGCGCTCAAGAAAACCGGGAAAAGAGACATAAAAATATACACACGCGTACACACACGGCGAAATGAAAAACACAGATCAATCTCGGTTAATACATTTATTGGAACTTACGTCCTCCGAGTTGGAACACAATCCCAGAACCGCTATCGTCAACGTTGCAGCTCGTAGGCAGCCGCTCATTCGCCGTCGGCAAGATACTTGAGTCAGCGTGTAGACCGGACAGCCAGCCACAGAACGCCTCTCAGCTCTCGCACCAAAATAACACGCGTGGTCGCTGCTCATCAGCGCCCAGAGAATCAAACACGAAACCAAAACTAAAAACTCGGATACAAAATCTGCGTCTCGCGTCAACGCTCTTAACCCCGTCGGTCGTAGCAAGCTCTCGTCTGCTCTCTCACGCCATCGCCTGACGTTCTCCCGCTGCCCCTTCAGCTCTTTTCCTCCGAACCGCAGCGGTGGCAGTTCATGACGAACATCTCGCGTATCTTCCGTGCCAAACTCCACAGTCGCTCTCCCTAAAACGCAAATAGAATATAAATACGAAACACGAGACGATTTACCCGTCACAGGCTCAACGAGGAGGCCTGCGAGATATTCAAGGCTCACATTCATGATCTGGCCATCATCGACCGCAGTAATCTGACTCAATCAAATAGTCAATCTTTATGGAGTTAAAGCAGAACAGTCGACAGTTCCCGGTGTATCTCAGCAGCGCAGTGGACGTACCTTAGTCGAGCTCTACACGAACCTTCTTCTCAATCTTGACCCTGGAATAGTCGAATCCATCGAGGAGCTTTAAAATAGCAAATCTAACTGAATCAAATTGTCAATCCTTATGGAGGTAAGCAGAACAGCCAACAGTTCGCAGTGAATCTCAGTAGCGCAGTGGACGCGTCCTCGTAGGAGGGCGTACTCCGAGACAAGGCTCTGGTCCTCGCCCAGGCAATCTACGTACCTTAAATCCCGTACGTGACCAAATACGGCATTTACGAAACGTCTTACCTCGGCCAGCAGCTCAAATTCCTTGAGTTCACCTACGAGGGCCTTAGCGACACGATCAACGCCCGATTCCTCGCAAAGAACATGGATTATACGCATTGGTTTTTATTTTAACTGCGTATAGGCGAAATACGCAAGCTATTTCATTTTACCTGCGTATAAGCGAAATACGCATCAGTGTTTATTTTAACTGCGTATATGCGAAATACGCATGTTGTTTTATTTTACTTGCGTAAATGCGAAATACGCAGAAATTAGATTTGAATGCACTGCGCATGGTGCTATAGCTTATCGGCATCTGAAGCGACATCTAACGCTCATGATGGAAAAATGCCAATTATCTGAGTTTCCTACATTACCGACGAAAGTATGGTAAAATCGCAGAAATGTGTATCCGACCCCTTTAAGGAGGTCACCTAGGGTCAAAACCCAAGTATTAAATCAGGAAAGAATACAGAGAGAATGCCATCTAATTAGCAAGTTTTAAAACTTAACTGAAGTAGTTAAAAACGCTTCTTATCGAGAAACTACAGATAGCCTAATATACTTAGCCAGAGTTGCCACTAGAGATATTTCTTATGCTGTAAATATTCTGAATATGTATCAGGTAAATCCTGCAAAATATCTAGAAAAAGATCAAAGAGTTTTCAGTTATATCAAAGGCGCAAAAACCTTATGTTTGAATATATTCTGTTGAGAGTTTAAAACATACTCTGATACAAGCTTTACTAGCTCTCAAGGCTTGCAAACTGCATATGATGTTTCAGTCGAACCTTACTTGGATGTAATACTTCGGCCTAATTATAAACAATTATCATAGCCTTATCTATCTGTAAAGTTGAGTACATTGCGATGAGTAAGATAATTAGAATACTGTTAATTTGCATCAAATTACGGCGTGATCACTAAGCTGGAGATGTGTTCGGAAATAAACAGAGAAAATAAATTAAAGGCATAAATGAAGTTAAAAGGCATTATATAAAGGAGCGTAGAGAGAAAAATATTATAAAGACATTTAATCAATACTAATGTTTATATTTTTATGTTATTTGTTCACAGGAAATAAATAAATTTTAAGAACATTTACAGGCGAGTCTGCAGTGGGCAGAGGCACCAAAACGATATGAGCATTCGGAAGGGAGTGTTAGAATATAACAAATGCCCATACGTTTCCGCATAGCTCATATATAACATTTACATCAATTATCTAATATACAAAATCTTCCAGAATATAAATTATATTTTATTCGAAAAAATGATAAGCAACAGCATCAATATAATGAACTTTCAACTTCGGAATGTGGTGCTATCATTGTTTTGAATTCAGGAATTCCAGACGATTATGATATTTGTATATATTCAAAATTAGCGCTAGAAAAAATTACGCATACATGCTTAAATAAATTATACCACCATGTAGATCCAATGGGTTTCCCAATAATGTTTCCTTCAGGAGATTTAGGTTAAAGTACAGGATATAAAAAAAAATTCAATAATAATAATAGAGAATACCTAACAATACTTCAATATTATTTATACAGTATAAGTTTTGGCACGCGGTTTTCCGTCGCGATCTATTAAATTTTAACTTAATAGAATCACCGCAGCCGTGACTCTCCCGCGCGAACAAAATACTCTTTCCTTTTCGCCGATCCACTCCGAAAATACGTCACCACGAGGTCGGCAGCGCACTGAGTCGCGTGCCTCCGGTTGCGCCCGCGGGGTACGGGAGAGAGAGAGAGAGAAAAAAAACACAAACACACATCAATAAACACTCCGAAATTCACTGTAAATCCATTTATTCAGATAAAAATTACGGTCCGCGACCTGATGCATAGCACCCCTCCTGGGCACCCCTCCTGGACACGCTGCACGCAGGCCACTGCTCACACGCTGGTCGCTGGATTGGCGGGGCCACGGGGCTGACAAAGTCCTGACCGTGGACTTAGCCGCACCGCAATTCACAAAGCACTGACACGAGGTGCTGGCCGGCGAACCGGCCGCACCACGTTACGCGCACCTACGAGGTTGCAGGAAGATCGAGGATCTTCCGCGCCCATATCGAATCGCGTCTCCGAAAGAACAACGTGATAAAGGTATCATTCATGATCGCGTATACTTCAATGCCGGAAAAACACATGCGCAAGAAAGGGCGTATCAGCAAACACTGCCGAATCGCGCTCTCTCGCTGGCCCGCGGCGCTCGAGAGCCGTTCACAGATACACACACACGCAGTCCAATTAATACGCGCCCTATGAGCCGTCGCGCGACACACGCTCACACACACATACACACACGCCCGCAGGCTCGCGCTTTTCCGCAGCGTCTCGGCTACTTGGCACTGCTTTTGGTGCGGTACGAGGCGGCTGCGGCGAGTCTAGGCCTCGCGCGCCTCCCACGTACGGCCGTGGCTGCTCCGGGTCCTCGCTTCTGTAACAGGTAGAGAGAGAATTAGCCGGAAAAATAATCTTTCGGCTTTCTCTTTCCCTCTGCCGTGTGCCAGCGAAGGGGCCGCGACAGTTACCCGTCGCAATGCCCCCCCCCCCCTAAACCATCAATCATCCATCGATTTGGGGTTTATCCACCAACACACAGCAACCGGAAAAGATCCAGCCTAACTCCGAAAACTACAAAAAAAATATAACCTATTCTGGATACTAACCACGGGGCCTGGCGCTCGCTGGATGCTGCACTGCCCTCTTCGGTCTCCCCGAACTGCTGCCGCATCAGCCCCTTGATCAGGGCTAGCTGCAGCGGTTCAGGGAGCGTCGCCGGACTGGGTGGGTGGCGGCGTCGTCTTTGCGGGTAGGGTCCCCCGGCCCTGCCTCAATTCCATCGGGGTTCCGAGGTGGTCGACAGGCTCCAGTACGAGAACCTCGTCGTCCTCTGCCACCGCTGCCGTATCTGTCTCTGCTGTTTCTGCTGCACGCCACGCCTCTTCCTCCTCCTCCAGTATTTGACGCTCCGCTACTTACTGATTCCCCTCGCGTACCTACCTGGCCATATATTCGCTATGTTGAAAAAATTCACGTGAATTTTTAATGTGAATTATTCACATGAATTTTTTACGTGATTTTTGTTTCATTTCTTTACGTGAATTAATCACGTGAATTATTTACATAAATTATAATTATAATTATAATCACAGGTCAACATCTGATCTAAGCCGAATCACCGCAAGCGGTTGACGCCTACTAGGGTTTTCGGGGGCGCTGATTACGATGAGCGGGTTGGTTAACCTCCGTCACGTCAGGTTCAAAGTCATTTGAAGGTCAAGTAGAGAAATAACCTTCCAAAAAGTTTGAAAAAAATCATAAATATATTTTAGAGATTGTAGATGACGATCCCGTAGTTTGCTTGACCTTGTGACCCCTTCCAGAGGTCATTGAAGGTCGTTTTAAGGTCATTTCAAGGTTATTTTCAAATAATACAGTAAAAAGCTGCCTAATAAAGCTGAAAATCTTAACTTTAACGTTTTTTGGGTTACTAAGTCGAAATACGACATCTATTGACCTCTATAACGTTAGGTTCAAGGTCATTTGAAGGTCATGTTGAGAAGTATACTTGAAAAATTTTTGAAAAAATTCATACATAGTTTTTTGAGGTTGTAGAGTCTGATCCCGTTGTTTTATTGACCTTATGACCCCTCCTGAAGGTCTTTGAAGGTCATTTGATGCTCACTTTCAGGGTATTACTTGTCAATAGTATGTAACAAACTGGTTTCGGGTTTCGTTTTAACAGGATTTGATAAAGTAGAATTTTTATTTTTTTATTTTTTTTTTTATTTTATAAATATAATTTTATTGCATCGTTTCTTAATGCTACGTCTCAGCGCTACTCAGGAGAGTAATAGTCAATTAATCCAAATTTCGGTATGTACATATACAAACTTTATGCGCATTGGCGCACGCGTCTTTCGCCTTAAATATGCCCGATATCTCTATTCATACGCGTTATGTTCGCGTGTGGTCAAAAGTTCGCTATGTGTCCGAACAAGAAATGTTTCGCACTTATCTTAGCGTATTATCGATAATCCTCGTGCTGCCAGTTCGCCCAGGCCCATGCCGATAACCACAGCACTAGGTAAAAAATGCCGGCCGTAGCTACTGGCTATGCGTCAGCGTCTCTCGGAGCAAAGAAGTCGGCTCAATGATTTTCTGCCTCGAAATTTGAATGGGCGCCCTGGCAAGAAACGATCACGCCGCGAAGCAGGCACAATATGCGCTCTTGACAAAATTCTGTAAATTAGATATACGAACTGCGCGTCTCCGTTACACAAAAATATTAACGTCGAAATTCGTACATGAAGGTTCCTGAATCGGTGAAAGGTACTTACCCCGCCATGCGGGTTCCTGGGTTCCTGCTCAAGCAACCGCTCGCAGCGTCGCTCCAAGATAAAGTGACGGTATCGCGGGCCGATCTCAAATGCCGAAAATCGCTCCACCCAACGCGCATTCACACCTTCTCGCACACACCTACATAGCCGATCGGTGGGCGTCGCGAGCGCGCGCTACCATCGCGCTATTTGCCATCAATCGGCCGTTACAAGTAATGTCTATATATCCACATGTATATGAAAACCATTATTAAAAAATAATAAAATAAAGGTAAATAACAGAATATAAAAAATACTTTTCTAATTTTTTTTTTAAATTATAACAAATTTATATTTATTGCGCTTCAAATCAAACATACTGAAAAAAAATTTGGTGTATTATCTATACAACAGTTTAATTGATTTAATTAAAATATATCTTTTGAACTAATTCAGTAAAGTGTGAAATTATTTAAATATAATATATCTATATAATTTTTTGTGTTGCATTTTCTCGCAGGATTATAATATTATACAATTTTGACACAGAAAAAGCAGAAAAGAATTGAATAAAACTTTTTGACCTTACGGGGATTCTATCTCGGGCCGCTCGGGTTCGCATGCAAGGACTCTATTCGCTACGCTATCGCTCGCTTCACTTGTTAAGTCAAGTTTTCTTACGCACACGAATCTTTAGCGGAATATATTTAGAAACGTATCGTATGTATATCAAAATGCTATATTTACTTAAATCGAGAACAGAAACAGAGAGAGAGAGAGAAAGAGAGCATATTTGTTTACAGTCTTGTAACCTCAAAAAGTCAAAATACTGTCGCTTGACTTAGCCAAACTTTTTAATACACTCTAAACCTAAGAGAATAGAAATTGACGAAAAAATGTAGAAACACGGTAGTGCACTCTGTTGTAAGAGAGTAAAATCAAATTATTACTCTTTACAAAAGTATATGAAGTATATAATAAAATTATTTTATTATTGTACAAAAGTAATAATAAAGCACAAATGTACAATAATTAGGTACAAATGAATCATTTACTAATCAACTTGTTAAATAAAAGTCAAAATTTTATAATTAATGCAGGTACTTGACATTTGTTTTGGGATTTGATGACCTTCTAGGCCAAGCTATCATAGTATTTTTCTAATATAATAATCGTGTAAATCGATTAATAATTTAAGAAATTTAAAATTTTTTAAAATACGAATCTAATATCATTTACTATTAATATTATTATTGAATAACAATTAAAATTTTAAATTATGAATTAGCCCAATGATGCTAAGACACGTATACAAAAACTGTTGATACGAAATGGTACTCGGTTATTTGAAGCCTAGTAGTATATGGAAAACAGTAAGCACTTTGGCACGCCAAAGTACGTATAAGAATACTTGCAAATCTCGGGAAAAAATGTTTTTTTTTTATTATCATTTATATTTACTTTTAATAAATTTTATAATTTTTACAAAATTTCTGTTAATTAAAATATTTTTTCAACTATTTTTTATTTATTTAATTAATAATTAATTAAAATGTTTTTTTAAATATATATATATATACGCTAAATATCATCGAAATGACTAAACTACCCGGAAACATTTACAATGATGAATTCAATTTTTTTGGCAGATATTAAAATTGTTTATTTTTATTAATTTATTTTTAGAAATTCGCATTTTTAGTTTTTGGAAAAAAGTAAAGTTAGTTATTTATTCTTTGTAAGCAAAAATAAATTTCTACTTTTCTAAAGTAGAAATCCTTGTGATTCGTCGTTTAATAAAGAGTAAAGTTACACATTTACTCCTTTTAACTTATGTTGAGGTGGGCTAGTTACGCGTCAGTTTTCGGCGATTTTCGGTTAAGCGTTTGTTTACGCGAACGCGCCTATTCTAGACTCCGAGTCTAGCGTCGGTAGTGCCGTGCACATTCTCGTTGGAGCACTTGTCCGAACCGTCTAGCTGACCCCGCGCCCAGCGTTAAAAAATACTCAGGTGGCGTCGCACAGAAAAGTACACCATCACCGCGACTTTGTTTGTACACGATACTATTTCTATTTTCAACAGATTCTACATTAAATTACAAGGTAAATTATTTAAAGGTTGTTGTTTTTTTCTATCCGCCACAATACCCGCGCTAGTGCTCATAGTTTCTTTCTTTCTCTCTTGCTACGTGAAGAACTTGCATCGGTCGGCGAGCTCACTCAACAACACCACTTCCTGGTGCTATCATTTTTTGGTCCTTCGAGACAGATAAATTGGCCATGAGCGCGGAGAGAAGCCCAGCATTTCAACGCGTATAGATACGTAGCTTTTTATTTTGGAGCAAGCGCGACGGCGAATCTGAGCAAGAAAACACAAATTGAATTTGCTGCACTCCTGACTGCCAAGGGAATCTGTAGGAGTTATTCGGGATCATCAGGGCATAAATGACCGAGGTATTCATCCTTCAAGGCCGGAAAAGTCGGTAGAGAACAACAAGTAGGAGAGAAAATTTAAAATTCAAATAGTGGACTCGTCTACAGTTGGCGGTAAGTTTAAACTCCCCCACCAGTTCAAAGTGGACTCGTCCAAGTCGCAATGAGCAGTAGGCGGCGCGCGCATCGCTCGGCGACTTGAGCTCGCCCGCGCTACACAGAAGCACACGTATAGACGGCGGCGCTGGAGTCGACGCATGCTCGGATCGCAGCGGCACGTACGACAAACTCGATCAAGGCGCGTTTTCATGGCTCGCGCTGCGCCTTATGTCTCTGTCTCGCTCTCTCTACCGAAAAAGTTTTTTTTGATTGCTGCTCAGATGGATGTCTTCTTGCACTCCCGGCTTAAAGGAGTTGAACAATTGTGGAACTGAAGGTGATGTGTAGTGCGACGCAACTCTGGAGGTGCATACTGTTTTATGTGATTTCTCAAGTCTGAAGAGAAAATCACTAGTGCTCGGACAAGTTAGAGGGAACTCTGAGGTGCTGTTTTGACAGGATGGCTGATGTCGAACAGGCCTATGCTGCTCAGAAGAGGGCTTTCGAGCTTATCAAGAACTTCAAGAGAAACACTACTGAGAATAAGGCTGAGTCGGAAGCCACTGTAGCAGACTATGAAGCTCGGCTGGAACTGCTCAAGGGGTACTGGAGCGGTGTTTACTCCAGGGATCTGCAGCTGTGCGTGCTAGCTGAAAAGGACAAGGAGCGCACATACTTCAAACAAGACTTATATGGACAAGCCCAAACAGCCTACCTTCTAGCAAAGAGTTGACTGAAGGAGCGCATCCAGTCTCTGTCTTTAGTGGCTTAGCCTGGAAGGAATCTTGGTGCAAGTGGTGGTGGTGGTGCTGCGTCGAGTCACTCTCTGTTGGAGAAGGTACAGCTGCCCTATTTTGATGGAAATCAACAGGCCTGGGAGGGATTCAAGCAGAAGTTCGAGGCCTTGGTTCTGAAGGACCCAGCTATACCAGAGATCTTTAAATTTTAACGACTGCTCAACGCTTTGGGAGGTGAAGCTGCTGGGAGACTGCAGTCGGTCAAGGTAGAAGAGGCCAATTTCTGCCTGGGAAACGCTTTGTCAGAGATATGACAATCAGTTTTTACGCTTCTCTACACATATGCAGTCCCTGTGTCAGCTGCCTCTTGCCACCAAGGAGACGAGTCAGCACCT
>JAPYZB010002451.1:0-11917 GCA_030522745.1 Eupelmus kiefferi
ACCTCTCTTCTTTTTCTCGCTTTTCGTGCATCAGAAGAATCAAAAGGATTTCCGGCTAAATGTTTGCAAGCTCTCACGTATACGCGTGCGCTTCGCTTGCAATCGGCTGGAGCTCCTTCATCGGGCGCACCAATATATTAAGTGAGCCAGAGAACAAAGCAAAAAAAAAATGCCAAGTCCAAATTTATGTTGCAACTACAAATCTTGGGCTTGGCTGATTTTCACTGAAAGAAAAAGAATGGTTGAAAAATGTTTTCTTTAAAAATATGTAAAAGAAATTTGCATTTGCCTAAACCAAATAATTAATCTAATAAAAATTAATTTATTGATCTTTTAATTTAAATAATTTACCGCTTATCAAAAAATTGTATTCATTTACAAATATTCTGTTGATGATTATAGACTAATGGAGCTTTTTGTAAATGTGGAAATGTAAGACCACCACCTGCATTATTTTAAATTGGCATTTTTTATTGAATAGTAGAATTTGCTATTAGCATAAAATATAAGATATATTTTAAAGATAATTCGGTGTTTATTCATTTTTGATAAACATTTACTCTTAAAAATACCAAGAAGTAAACATAATTTAGATTTAATATGATGAAAATTTAAAAATATTTCTTCAGAGGCTAAATTTTTCTTCCAAAACTCTTTTGAAAACAAATTTTTCAAGTGCTCCTAAAAGTATCATAAAAAGAAAAGAACGAATAAAAAAAATTAAAGTTAATAAAAAAAGAAAAAAACAACGCGCGCCTCGAGGAAAGCCCAAGAAGATTCGAAGAAAGTGAGAAAGTATTTTGAAGCGAAAATTCCAGACGCGCTCTGGTACATCGGGGAAGGCCTGTAGCATTGCTAGTGTTGCTGTGGTGAGTAAGTAGCGAACAAACAGCCGTAAATAATCGTCCGGAGGGTAACCCTTTCGCAGAGGCTAGCGGATATACACTGAACGCGAGTTCGAGTTGGAAAAAACTGGAGGGATAGAGAGGGAGAGAGAGAAACAAGGCAAAACAAAGAGAGCGCGAGATGCGGGAAAACCAAGAAATAGAAAAATAGAAGTTTCGGCTGCGTGACGGTGCAAAAATTTTCTTTTGACTTTAGAGAAAAGCGATAACTGCCAGAGGAAAATAAGTGCTGGTGTTTAGAGAAAAAAACATGGAAAAATAACTGTAAATTTTGCAAAGACTTTTAAGATCTATTAGTTTATGAAAATATGAATAATTACAACTTACTTAACAGCAAAACAAAAGATAATTCCTTTAATATGATTGAATTGAAACATAAAAGTTTTGTTTGTTACAGATTTAAAACCAAAGTATTCTGTCGTTTAAATCCAAAACTTAATTTCAATCAAATATGAACATAATCTAATGTTACAAATTAAAAGTTATAAGCCTAAATTTTAAATTTTACTATTTTTTAATAAAAAAAAATTGATAAATTAAAGTTTTATATTTATAATGAATTCAATCCAATCCATAAAGAATTATCCTAGAAATTGATTAAAGTGTGACCTATAATTTTCAGTTTTAGTAAAGCTATAGTCAAACGATACGTTTGATAAAAACTCTTTTGGATGAAAATTATATTTCTGCAAACCAGGCTATTTTCCTACATGATTACATTGGGCATCATCATAAGACCAACATATCAGATGCAATTAAAAATTTTTGGTAAATTCTGTCTTATGTAGATTATAATTTCATTTTTAACAATTAGAGAATAACATATTCAAAACTATAAATAATAATGCTTATTTTGTTTAAAAACTGATTAAATAATCAACGCCAAAAATTGCGAATAAGAAAACACGATAATCAGAAAAAATTTGAATCCGTAATCTAAAACAAACACTGTGCGTATGAGAAGAGTGAAACCGCGCAAACATAAGGCGAAGAAAGTAAACCAAAGAAAGCTGTGAGAGAGATAGAAAGTGCAAATGCAGACACCAACGTGTAGGAGCTCCAGACTAGTGAAACACAAGCCAGCGTGTGCGCCTGAGATTACACAGGAACTTTAACGGCCGTGGTTACTTAGCTCGAGGTTGGACGCAAGAAGGCGGTGGGTTGGGCGCGCAATTCAGCCGGCTGGTTTATTAGAACTGATAATGTCCTTGTGAAGAGCTAGCGCCCACGAAAGAAGCGAAAATAGAAGACGAGCCAGGCCAGGCGGAGCACTTCGCGCCCATTACCAGTAAATAATTTTGGCCCTTAAAGAGAACTCGAAGTTTCGCGGGCACCTTTTATCCAGCTCAAACAGAAAAAAAATTCTTTTTTTCCTTAATTATCCGAGCTATTCAAATTATGCATAGATTATTCGCGAAATTAAAAAATTATTATGAAGCGTTTTGGGCTTTATTAAGAAAATATAAGGGTAAATTCTTCCGGTAATATATAATCATATCTCATCTAAGGGTGGAAATAAAATAAAAAATACCTTTATTTCTGAATTTAAAAAAAATATATATATTTTATTTCATTAAATACACCTCTGAATAATGCTGGTCCTTGAAATTGAAGTTGCGGTTTTACTAGTCGTTCAGACAGAAAAGTATTGTTTCCCTCTACTTATCTATATTATTAAAATTCCTCGAAGATTTCCCTTTTTTCGTTGTTGAATGTTTTTTCGTTTCATAAGATAAAGAATGAGTAAATTTAGCGCATCAATCTTATTTCTAAAAAAATTCTTTTGAAACATAAATTTTTTGAATTATGAATCAATATTGTTGAAGTTTATTATCATCATTTTCATGAACCAGCGTATTTTGTTCACTGCTCTACATAAAACATAAATGCATTTAATATAACCAACGTTTTACTTTTTAAAGCAATAAAGGCACAGACATAAGTATGTTCTATGTGCTAAGTTTATTATTTTCTGATATAATTTTTCTACTTAAATATCAAATTTTTACTAATTTTACTTGCAAAAAATGATTATATCACTTAGATTTGCCATGCCTGTGTCTAAATAATATGAAATAAATCCAGATATAATCAATTATTTAATACTATTTTTTATTACTACTCTACAAATTTATAAAAGGACATAACTTAAATTTTAATAATGTTTATGAACTATTATTGAATTCTTTACAACTCAAAACAATAAAATGATTGATTTTATCTAAAAACATCTTTGATGAAATAGAACATTTTTATGAATTTTAATTTTATATATACATATATATCTTTTATATTATGATTTCTGCGTTTCATATATCTTACATGAGGTTTTATAATTATATTAATCCTACTCTATTTAGTAAAGAAAATGATACGCGAAACATTCAATAAATTTTAAAATTATAAATATCAATGAGCTGTATAAAAAATATTGTATAACACCGACTCGATCTTTTCGCGATAAAAATGACTAACACAAATATTTTGCAGGAGGGAGATACTTTTGCCTGGTGGCAATGAGAAAGAGATGAAAAAGAGGGAAAGAAAGAGATCGGATAAAGTGAAAAGAGAAAAGTGAAAAAGGGTAGGCTTAGAAACAAGTGTGTAAGTGCAAACAAAATATACCAGACAAAAATTTTACTAACTAAACAAATTAATTATATTATTATTCAATATTGCAATTTATTTTTTAATCATCACTTTCATTTTCTTGTTTACTAAAAGTAAATGATAAATTTTTTTACAAAGTTTTTTCGTTTGCTACTTTTTGTTTTTATTCGATTTGTATTAATTCAATTTCGCGCAAATATATTTATCTCTTTTTTCTTACTCTTGACTATTTTATACATCGTACTTTTTTAATACTTCTGCAATTCGTCATTTCTATTCATGTTCATCATCATTTATATTTTTATACTATTTCATATTGTTTTCTTGTATCGATTTTAATTAAAATTACGTCATTGTAATTACTGTCTATAACAATGTTTCATCATTGAACGATAATTAGCATTATCATTTTAATGATGCATCTCTCATTTATCACCATTGTTTATTTCATTATTATTCTCTCACTTCTGTATTTGTACATTCTGTTATTTATAGTGTTCGTATTATTCCCTATAAAGACACCTTTTCTTTCTCAATCATTACCAATCATGTACCAATTTACATCAGTTTTTCTGATATAAGCCTTCATTATACTGATTAATTTGAAAGCTTCATTAGAAATTTTGTATTACAGCTATATAACATTTTGATGAATTATGTATTTTAATTGTATTTTTTCTTCCCAAAAGTTATATATGGCTTTGTTTTTGCTTTATTCTATATAGTATTGTACAAATACTGCTAAGTATATTATTTCAATTACTAGTAAATAATAATTATGATATAGAATTTAAATCTACATTTGGATAGAATGAGAAAGAAATGGAAAAGCTGCTTTATTCTGTGACTTCAAATTTTAGTAAAGTACTTATTATGTTTAGTAATACTATCAGTAACTTTGACTTGCGTTGTTCTTTTTTGAAGTGAATAAGCGTATGAACTTAGGAAGAAGGTACGCGTATTCGCGGGTAGCTTGCAATGATTATCTTATAAAGATAATTATGTTTTAATATATAAGAAAATTATTGGTCCTTATTGACTTTATTGGCTTTAGCGTGTATTTGCATGTTTTTCTACATTTATATAAATATTTTATGAAATAATTAACAGTTTATTGGAAATGTCAAAATTAATATTGATTTACGATTGCTGAATATTAACAGTTACAGAATAATGAAGGTATTAAGAGAATGTTATTGTCATTTTCTACCGACTGAGTAATGGTATTCGAAATTTTATCATTCAATAATATCGGAAAAATTTATTCATGACGTGATTTATAAAATGAGATAAAATTTTTCTAATCTGCATTGGTTGGATGGTAAAATAATGACTCTTACATTTTCTTAAAGAATTTATATCATCTGATCTTACAACACATTCCTTCTTATATTTTCTTATTGTATTTAATTTCACTATTATTTTATTCATCTTGCTGTTTATTTTATCATATAATATTTTTTTTTCACCTTTAAGCTTTGTTATTTTATTTTTATAGAATTCGTAGGAATTTTGCAAAACTGCAAAATTAATTGTATTATTTTGTAAATTAACTCTTTTTCTGATAATTCATATATAATATTTTATTTCTAAATTGTTTACCTCTTAGAAAATGGAAAGATCTTACATGTAAATACTTTTTAACGAAATTAAGAAATATGAGTCTGTAAAAATATTAATTTAATTATGCTTCAAATGCACGACTTTAATGCATCATTTTTTAATGTCTCTACATAGAAAAACTTTTCGGCATGCATCAAATAAAGTTAATTTTAAAATATAATACTTTCCACAGTAGTCCGCATTATACATATGAAATAAAAAATTTTACTAGAAATTATTCAAGTCTTATTCAGAAAAAGAGTTAAATGAAAATACGAATAAAAAGATAAAATACGGTGAAACTAAATTAATTTTTCCACAATCAAATACATAATAGTACCAAATCAATTGATATCTTTTTAATTTTAAAAAGATATGATTGAAAGAAAATATTATTGATTTTCAGATTTATCTTTTATAAATTCCATTGTAATAAAATAAATTGAATTGTAGCTATTAACGCTTTAATTTGATTTATTATAAAGACATAAGTAATCTGAAACTTGAACAAAAGTTGAACAGTTCAACAAAACTTGCAAAAATCCAAAACGAAGTTTCACCGTACTTTATACTTAACATTAAAAACGTACAAAACGCAGCACACAATCAGGTTCAGCTGCTGAAAAATCAAGAGCGGCAGCAAAGCTCAGCAAGCTACTGACTAAAAAAACAGCTGCTCTGAGCTAAACAAAGTATCTTGCACGCTGCACGAGACCAACGAGTCCGCCATTTATAATCGCAAATCGACCCCGACGTAGGGT
This sequence comes from Eupelmus kiefferi, assembly GCA_030522745.1. Taxonomy (NCBI): domain Eukaryota; kingdom Metazoa; phylum Arthropoda; class Insecta; order Hymenoptera; family Eupelmidae; genus Eupelmus; species Eupelmus kiefferi. Next base: position 5,879 of record JAPYZB010002451.1, read on the forward strand.
ATCGATTTCGTCGGACAGCGAAAGGTAGCATTAGAGCGGGGGAGCAGGAGTAGCCGCAACACATAAACCGAAAACAGGCTGCTCAACGCAATTTCGACATGTTTAGCATCGTCGGCTTGTCAGGTGTCAGATACGCGCGAGAGAGGAGAGAAGCGACGCGCATTTCAGTTTAGGCACGTTCGGGTAATCAGTCGGCTAATGAGCCGGTCACACACGGGCTATTCAAGCGCTTGTAGCAAGCTGCTCGACTGTACCGCCATGCCGATAGGCTGCCACCTATCTTTCTCTGTTTATCTATACTTTAACTTCCATAAGCGCGTAATTAAAGCGCAAATCGTTAAAGAATTTAACATTTTTGTGTTTTAAAAAATTACGGATATATCCTGTAAAGTTACGCATAATAATCGGACTTCCTGTGGTAATTGAGTTAACCGAAATAATCAGACTAATCAGACTAAAAATTTTGACTGAATATTTATCCTAAACAGCAATGAAGTTTCATGTTAAAAGTGATTCGTGAAATTAAAGTTTCGTAAAAATAGCCATTTACTGATGATCTGTAAAATAAATTATCTTTAATTGATTCAAAATACGAAAATCTAATTAAATTTTGAAGATATTAGCATAGTTAAAATCATTCAAATAATATATTATTTTTTAATCTTTACTCAATGAATTTCGTTTGTTATTTTAGAACCTTAGTAAAAAAAATATCTAGATTTAACAAATAACTTTGAAAAGCTCTATTTCAGGTATGCCTCTATCAGATATGTGCGATAATTTTTGCTAACCCGACAATTTCGAGTAACCCAATAATCACTGGTATGCCCGATAAGTTCGGACTACTCGACTTTACTTGATGCTCGACACGAAGCCGTCGGGTAGCCTGATTTACCGATAATCTAAAATAGACAAGTATTCGTTTTTGTTACATAATGTTAAAATTTTCAAAAGTATTTAAAAGTATTGGCTAAAAGACGTTTTTTGATAAAAAATATTACGTATAATCAGTCAATGAATATATCGTGTTTAAAAAAAAATTATATTTTATATTTTTTTAATTTATATAAACTTCAAAGATTTAAGCATTATGTGTTCATCGACTTTTATCCTATCAAAGACCGAACCATTTACTTACAACAAAGTTTACTCTTATTATCCATTACGCTTCCCTTTATCGCTCTGTCTTTCTGTTTAGGTCACTTTACAATTCTCCCTTCATCTCGTCTTTTATTTTTCTTGCTACCTTCCTTGGGGACGCGCAAAAGCTTCTCTACCTCTCAGGCTCTCGGTCATAAATGACTTCAAAGTCAATCAGCCTTACGGAGATAAGACTCGATGAAATTTTAATCGGCCGACCGGTCTATAGTTATGCCGCCCGCGGCACGGTGATGTACTTCTCCCGTTTCAAAATGGCAGAAAAGATCTTTCAGTCGAGTAAGCATAAGCGTGAATCGTCGCGAGCTTTTTCTCGTATTCAATTTTCTTTTGAAAAGTTGGACGAGGAGGCAATTGAAATAGAGTATATAAAGGAAAGCCGGTTAAAATGAGGCAAGAATAAGAAGGGATTTGAAAAAAGACAGGTGAAAAACAGAACGGTAAAATTTGGTTGATTAGGAATATAAAAAAAGTGGGAGAAGAAACGTAATTATAAAAAAATTCATTAAAAGTAGAATATTAATAATTAAATTAGCAAGAGTAAAGACAAATTGGTGCAAGACTTTACTTGAGAATAAAGGGAAAACTGAAAAATTTCTATTGTAAAAGAAAAGAGTATAAAGCAACGAGTATATGTCGGTCTATAAATACAAAGATGGAAAATGGGAGAGAAAAAAGTTAAGAATAATAAAGGACGAGGAAAGGGGGTGGAAAAAAGTCGAGGGATATGAAGGGGTTAAGAATAGAGGGAGTTGCCCGTGGGATTTTTCCCGAGCAACGCTGCCTTGCCTTACGAGAAAGAATCCTGGGAGCGTTGAAGCTCTCGAAAATCTGCCGCAAGTTATCACACTTGCGAGAACTCGATTTTCTTCCGAGCGGATGAAAACGGGGTGAGAGAGAGAGAGACACGAGAAATGCGAGAGTTCGCCTGTATTAAAAGCGGAACTGGTAGAGAGCGAGAGAGAAAAAGAAGAATGACAAAAAATTATCAGAGCATAGGTACACTCCCAGCTCGACTGAAGATCTGGCGTAGACATAAACTTGAGCGTTCGCGCGCGTGCACCTACACCTGCTTATGTGCTTCAAAGTTTCTTAAAAAGAATTATAAATTCAGTGAATCTCGAAACTTTGAACAAAAGTATGTAACTTACGGCCAGAGATATTAGACGTAATGTATACAATCTCTAGCAGAGTGAATATAATTATTCGTTTAATTGTGCATTTTTGGTGTAACATCAACTTTTAGAAAAACTCGTAAGCAATTAATAAGTTTTAGAAATAAATGCTTGCTAAAAATAAAAGCAATAGAAATATTGATTTACTAAAAATTAATTACTTTTTTTACTTAAACAAAAATACTTCTATACAAAGCAGGGCGCGTGTAAGATGCATGCGGTCACCTTTGAACAAAACAAATACAACCAGAATGGCTACAGGACACGTAAAAACTGATTACGAAAATAATTTTTTTGAATTAGATATCTTAATATAAATCTGAAACATAATATTGAAGTTAAAAGAGTAGAATAAAAATCTGCAATCTGAAGTGAAAATGAAAGGAAACTATGAGTGAGTAATATGAAAAGGAATAAATCTTTAACGAGAAAAATTTTATTAAGATGAAAAAGAGTGTAAGGTAATTTGACTTAAATTACAGATTGAAAAATTTCATGGTTTCTTGGAAATAGAACATAAAAATAACTGAGGAAGCTTAAAAATCAAATTCAGAGCTCTTTATAATTATTTTTATTTTAAAACTCACTCTAGTTGATATTTTCTATATTTTAAGTCATAAGTATCATCATTGTATAAAAATAAAAATTATGGAGAAACAATATGATATAAATTCAGATTAAAAATTAAAATATGTACTTTATTAGTCTTCTTCATTTATAAAACTATTTTATCTTTTTACTCATAAGTCAAGCTAAAGTTGTTCTTAAGCTTTATCCTGAATACTTCTATTTTCAATGTAAACGGAACAAAAAGCCTATCTTTCTACATTAAAATTGCCGAAGAATTTTTCAATGCAACAACTCTTTTTTTCATCTAAATTACAAATAATTATAATCACAGTGATTAAACGAAATCGAGCACAATCGGAAAGATAGAGAACCTATCGAAAGTTAAGGTAAAACGGTTTCACCGATCACATTCATAGTCTCTGGTTCAGCAGGGAAGTGCAGCTAAGCTTCTAACGCAGAATCGTAAGCTCGGCTCCCGGAGCAGCTATACTGGCGTCTGATATCAATCGATTCGATCAAGAGACTAAGAGAAAGTGTATGCGAGAGAGAGAGAGAGAGAGAAAGAGAGAGAAAGGGAGAGAGAAAGCTGGTTAACTGCCTTCGGGATATTGAAGGGCGGCAAGCGTAGCAGATCTCAGTGACTCCTGCTCGCGCTTGATTCTTAGTTCTTTTCTGACTGTTGCTTCTTCTTGAATATTTATGCTGGGATGTTCTCGCTAAAGTCAAGAGACAAAAGGGCAATGGAAACAGTTAAAACTTAATTGCCTGTTGAACAAGTAATTAAAAACTGTAAAAATTTATTATATTTTTAAGACGATGATTGTTAAACGTTGAAAATAACCATACATCAATAACTTCTTAACTTCAAACTAAATTTTTTTATTTTCTTTAGCAGTATTTGATTATTTTTTTTAAAAATTAGAATTTTATAAATAAAGTTTGACTGGAATGTTTTATATCATATTAAAGCCTTTTAAATTACTTAATAAAATGTTACTATTGACTAAAATCTGATATATAATTGATATATAAAAAAGTGAATTTTTTGTAGGGTGAAATTAATTTTTTATATAAAATAAAAAATTGTCTATTACTATGGTTCTATGCAATAGAAATGGTTTTTACAACGTGTGTTTTTTCATTTTTTTTCATTCATGCATCTATTGTTATTTTTATTTTTATTTTTTTATTTTATAAAGTGGTGGTTGCAAAAAATTTTTGAATCTATTTTGTAGTAGTAGTAGTAATTAATATAATAAAAATACATTTTTTAAAATTTTTATAATTGTGTTTCAAAATCATATTTAATTACTTTAGTCTACCAGCCGCAGAATTTTTTTAGAATACTATTATTTATTCTATCGATGTAAATATTCTTTTTGTATATTTTGCATTTGCCTCGTCGAAATAATAATTAAATTGACAGCGTCTTTAATATTGTAAGTAGAGTAATAAACTTTTGAATGTAAATCATTGTTTTTTTAAATCTTTTATTATTATAGATTGTACATAATATTGTATTTTAAACTGTATCAATAATTAAATTTTATTATATAATTTGATTATTGACGAAAATTAAAAAATAATAAGCATGTCTTTCGAACAAAAAAAAAATGAAGACTGGATTTTTGCAAAGTAAAGCTCAGGTTTTCGATAAAGGTATCAGGTTTTTCTTGAAATTTTTCTCTTATATATAATAGAAAATAGATTATCTTAAAGTTATTCAAAATTTCATTATTTTTCTGCCAGTAAAGCTGGCGTGCTTTTAATTTAATGCTTTACTCTATTCACATCTTAATGCACAAGCTTATGAGGCTTTGATTTTTTATCTTATTCTTGTAATAACAGCAATGAAAATAATTCAGTTGACTTTTACTCAATATTTTCTTTAAGTACCTTTGCAGAACCTGATTCACCTTCAGTATATATAATTCTAATTTTTATTTTTACAAATTATATGAAATCACGTTTTTCTTATCTGTAAAAATAATTTTCTACTAATTATATTTAACAACAGTTACTCCAGCAATAATTTCTACGTACTTATTTAAGATTAATAACGTAACTTTTACGAATCAACGAAGTCAAATTTAACGGCAAATGTTTCTCTGCTCTATGGTTACAGCGAACACGAAGCCACTGACGTTCGACGAGGTTTACAATCAGAGTAGCCCGACCAATTGCACCGTCTACTGCGGGGGCCTGACTAATGGCCTCACGGAAGAACTCATGCAGAAGACCTTCTCACCCTTTGGCTCGATTCAGGAAATTCGAGTTTTCAAAGACAAGGGTTACGCTTTCATCAGGTACGTATCAATCATTTTGCTTTTCCTCTCGCCATCTGCCTCCGGGGAGTCAAGTAAAAAAATAATTGGCTCTGCGGAGTGAACAAATTGCTAAGGTCAAAAAAACGTTAGGTCGATGTATATGATGTGTTTCTAAAAATATTCTAGCTTATATTTATTTAACGACCTTTTTTGAGACGCTCTGCAGTCTGAAAAAATTGAAATGATTATAAATTTGAAATTATTTACGAAAAATTTGAAGATAATATTAACTGAAAAAATAAAAATTTTGTTTCGTTTTTTAGAATTACTTGGTTTAAAAATGGCTGTACAAAGAAGGAAATATAATAACGAGAAAATGTTAGGTAAAATTCATTTGAAAACACAAACCAACGCTGGAACAAAATAAAAGTTTAACATTTCCAATGAAGTTTCGCTGAGAGATTCTCGTTACATTTTATTCTTTCAATCGATGATATTGTTTTTTTAAATTTTGCGTTCTAAAAATTTGTACTTTGATATTATAATTAAATGATACTAACAAAAACACATCGTATAATTAGTTAATGGACTTCAATATTATTGAAAATGATAATACTAATCATCATTTATTTCAAAATATATCCATTTCCAAATTATCTAAACGAATACAGCAAAGATTCACCTTTTGATCTACTTTAAAGACTGTCCACATCATCTCTTTAACCGAGCCTAATTCCCCAGTGAAAAAAAAAGTTCACCACATAATTAGTAAAACGAAAAAATGCTCCCCTTGAAAATTTCTCTTCGTAAGACATGATAATAGAGAACAGAGCCCAACTCCCCCGCGCGTTATAACGCCACCGGACAAT
>JAPYZB010002452.1:0-14808 GCA_030522745.1 Eupelmus kiefferi
CTACAGACACTTGACTGTTTTTAAAAATATTACCAACTGTGCCAAAGAAATAGAGACAAAATTCTAACTCATGAAAAAATCTATACCACGTTCGGCTTAGGTGAGCCTGACTATACTCTGTTTGGACCTAACAGTGAACTGGCTGAAACTAATGTGCCTTATTAGTATAATCGTAACGAAACAATTTCTTCCTTTTATTATTTTTTAACGAAATTCAAATAATTAGGCCTACTTATCATTATATAAGTTATAAAAAGTCGTACCGGATATGTTCAATAAATTAAAATAAAAAAGTAAATACAGAATAATTTAGGTATGGCTATTTTTAATAAAACATACGTGTTCAACTTAAAATTTACAATTGCTGTCATAAACTAGAGATTATAATATGCTCAATTCTTGATCCACGTAATGTAAGTTCGTACATAATAAATGTCGAATAAAGCCGCTTTACATATGTTATACCCTTCTCTATAAGATAATCATTTATGAAATTTACTCGTATTATAGAACTAGGTATATAGAAACGGTGACATCCCAACAAGTCGTTTGATCGACAAAGAGAATATTCTTATATAAATATACTTTAGCGCCAGTTATAGAAATTACAAATTTTGCCGCTGAGACAGCTGGTGTATAATTATAAACAATCGCTCACTAAAACTTAGCTTTAAAAATCAAATATTTATGGATGCACACGTTCTAAATTCATGAGAAACGAATAATAAAAATGGAAAACTATTTATTGTAATTCCAAGGCCCGTCGATCACAACAATAACATTATAAAAAACACCTTTTTTATCCCTGCACTCCGGAATTCGAATAATACACATTATAATTGCAAAGATCCATTAATTACACCAAGATGAGACACATTTAAATCCCACACTGTTGTTTTTAAAATATCCAGCCCATACCTTTTCCTTCGAAATTTAAATAAATTTGTAAGAATGCGAACGCGACATTGCGAAATGCGCGCGTGCGGATAAAAAAGCGACAAAGCGCGCATTCTGAAACTGAAATGCTCAGTATATACCTCCTCTATTCATAAAGGCGCACGTGCCGACGGAGGTAGTGGCTCGATTGTATCTTTATATTTTTCTCTCCATTGCCGCGCGCGGCGGTCCTCGGCTTTCCGCTGAATTTTATTCCGCCCACGCGCGGATTTCCTAATATAAAAAGCTTAATTACCCGTCGCCGCCAGTGGAGAGAGAGAAAGAGGAGTTTGCGTCTGTGTGTATCGGGAGAGTGTGTGTAGATGTTATGAGCTATCGTTATGTTTTTGTTTATCTTTTTATCGCTCGGTTTATCGCTGTATAATAAATGTATTATTATGGATTGGATTTGACTGTAACGTTAAGAATAAAGAGGTAAATAAATGAGTCTCTTGAAAATTATCGTGTTTATTAATTTAATTGTTTATTAGATGGATCGTAACTTATTTGGAATGAAAACAGTGTAAAGATTTTATTGTAAAGGTTAATCTTATCTTGCTTGAATCTACGATAACAAGTGTATAAAAGACGATAAAATATTTACAAAGGAACTGATTAAAATAATTGACGTAATTTTGATTTTAGTGTGTAATGAAATTAATGATACGCCCATTTCATTTGAAAAACATTGTAAAATGACAAGTCATCACCCTCGATTTAAGGCCTGTAAAACGTTGTTTTCTAACTGATTAAGTATACTGTTAAATAGATAATGTTTATTCGTTTTGTGTTGACGTCTCAAACAAAAAATTTGTAAAAGTAAATAAGCAATTGGGTAACCAAACGATAAGTTAGAACATAAACTGTGCGTCTGTTCTCAGCAAGAAACATCATAAAAGACATATTTTCTAATGAATAAACCTCAATAAAAATTCCATCCACATCACAATACACTTTGCACTAAACATTTCCCTGAAAAGTCGGGCAAACAAAACGCCCCCATTAACTCGGTCAAACATCACCCCAACCCACTTTCTCCCAACCCTCCTTGTCACAATTCCAGCTCAACAACCTTCAAGCCCAAGTCACATGCACAATGAACCTCGCACTTAAACCTTCCTCCCCCCCATCCCCCATCAGGTACCTGCAAAGCCAGACTCTCTCCGCCCACCTCTCTTCAGGCCAAACAACCGAAAAAGCCAGAGGGCAATTCCGGCGTCATTAGCCCTTCGATTAGGCGGCAATCTCTGGCGCTCCTTGGCGCACAGATGCACCGCGCTCCAATAGGCGCTGCGCCGTATAAAGCGATCGGCCAGGCTGCGAGAGAGAGCGAGAGAGGAGGTAACGACCTCGAAGGAATCCTTCCGTCCTCGAGTCATGTAGGCTGGCCCGCGCAGCTCTCTCGAGAGAGAGACGCTGCCCACGCGGCCAGCTAGCAAACGTATATACCAATACAGGCTCATATGGACGAGTATCCGCGAGTGAGAGAAGAATCCGCTGAGCGAGAGCTTGACAGAGAGCTCGCGCTTATGTGCGTGTGTATATGGCTGCTCTCTCGCTCTTTGCTCTATTAACACACTTTGAGCTATCGCTACGGAGAACGCGAGCTTGTGTGTTGGGAGGGGTTTTTTTTAGGAGGTGGGAGGTTGCGGTTTATCGCTCGCGGATTCGTAGATGGGATTGCGGACGAGTCGAGCTGGTCGGATGCATTCCAGCTGGATTTTGTGCATGATTTTGAGATAGTTCATGTCTGCTTATTAAGATCATAGCAACTACGAAGATGTATAATTATTTATTATTTTTTTAAATTCAAAGATGCGTTTACAGTAAGTGGATAATTTAAATAATTATTTTGGGTATTCTTTTTGGAATACCAAAATCAAAGGAATCCAAGAAGATAGAGCGATTTTTAAATATAAACATCATTCTCTCACTCTTCTAAGAAGCACAATTATATTTTCGAATATATATTTTGAGGAGCTTAGGAGACAAACCGGATCAGCCCGTCGAATTTTTTAGGCACAGGTGCCCCGGCGCGCCAAATATTTCCTTGACTCGGATCCGATTTATTAGTTATGATAAATCGAAAATCGTCGACCGAACCATGACTCGGCATATTGTATGCCAATTCACCCGTTCCTCCTTATTTATTTAACAACAATGCTATTGTTCATAATTGATTTCTCCAATCCACCTAAACCCAAAAATCATGTCTCCACCAACGTTTGTTTGCAACCGCACTTTCGATTTTCTTAAACGATTTATTGTATAAATACACTCGCTTAAAACCGCGCGAATTTACATTGCAAATTCTCCTTCCAACATTTAAATATCATGAATTTTATTGGCGCGCTGCGCTCTCAGGGCACTGGTAGAGCTTCGTTCAGCTGGCTCGCGCATGACGTCACGCGTAATGAAATCGTCATGCCCGACGACTTTCGTAATCCTGTTAAAAAAGCTCAATTGATTCCGATACAAATTCGCGATTAACTTAATAGGAATCGCGCGCAGCCGCCGATATATAGATTCGACGCGGAGATTCAGAAGCGTTGTATTCAAATTGAATGAGAATTAATGGCCGTTTGCGCAAAACCATGAATTTAAACTCTTGTAATAAGCGTGTCACTCGTACACGCGATGTTGATTAAGGCTAAATTTAATTAAGATTCGCTTTTGCGATAATGACGGAGAGATATATTAATGCGGACTGTAATAAGTTTTTATTTTTATGGAGAGAGAGAGAGAGAGAGAGAGAGAGAGAGCCGATCTTACCGTTGCATTCTGATGTCTCATTTAAAACACCATTTTTTCCTTTATCTCAAATTAGCGATCCGTTCGGGCTCTCGTACTTGTAGCTGAAAATAACAATCGTTATATGTTTATGTTAAATCACTTGCGGCTGATAAAATAAAGAATCGTTTTAAGTGGAGGAGCGATAAGATTAGATTTATCTTTTTTTGTATGTTTATAAGATATCACTGCTCCTGACGCCATCTCTTGGAGTGCCGACTCGAATACCTGTCTATTTCCACTTGTTGCGATAATTGAACGTTAGACGAAAAAATGAGATACAAGTAGAACGTTTTATCTTGTGGATAATGTTTATTGAATTTAAAAAAAAATTTTCAAATATTATAAAAGATCTTGTACTCATATGATACAAAGTTTAGCAATTTTGAAACTTTGCTCACTTTAAAAAGTATGGATTTATACTTGGAGATATTGCAGTATTGAAGTACCAAAGATGAAATTTTTGTTCCAATTTTAAACTTACAACCTTTCCGCTGAGTCGAGGATTTTTCAATGTAATAAGTTCTGTTTTTTATTACTACAAGTATTGGATTAGTTTTGAGATATACTTAAAAAGTATGACTGGCAATTTGATTTTGTAAATTACGTTGCATGTGAAACAAACTCATTCAACCAGTATCAAAACTAAAATAAAAATACTTATACAAGAGATGTTCAGCATATTTTTAAATAAAAGTATTGTGAATCAAATCATCTATTAAAAACTTTTTTTTTTATTAATAAATGTTTAACAGAAATTAAGCAACTTCAAATAAATTAAAGCATTTTCGCAAGTCAATAACAAGCACGTACACAAATGCCATTTTAAAACTCAATCCACAAACCAAAACCACACCAAACCACCGTACGACTACTCCACTCCATCTTCCCGCCAAAATTCAAACCCACCCACCAGCTTGCCCCATCCTCCCGCAGATGGCAGCACCTCCAAGCAGCTGTGGCGGCGTTGCCAGCTCTCCGCCATCCTCTAGCTCCCCCCGACGTCGAACCCAGGAACCCTGGGGGAGTAGCCGCGATCCGGGCTCTACCCTTGAGCGCCACCTAGCCACCAACTCTCCAAGCAATCGCGACAATGGCAGCAGCGCGCTGGCCGCACTCTCGCGCTGCTTACGGGGTTACGATGCGGCAACGTCCGCAAGGGCGCTAGTCGTTCTGCTGCTGCTCTCGAGTCGCCTGGCCGCGCCGCCGCCGCCACCGCGCGTTCGATCCCCTCTCGTAGGACTCGACGTCGACCAGAGTGTGTGTGAGAGAGAGAGAGAGAGAGAGAGAGCACTAAGCGAGAGTACACACCGAGCGAGAACATAGATAATCGCGCAGCGCGACATAAACAGGCCGTTCGCGTTCCTCGCAGCGGCTCTCGTCCAGGTTCTTTCTCTGCCCGCTTCGATTTTCCGTTCGTCTGCTCTCTCTCTCGCGGAAATCGGCCAGCTCTTCCCCAGTGAGTTCGCGCAGAGAAGACAGAGAGCGAGCGAGAGAGTGTATCTGTGGCGGCGCACACGTTTCCAGCCGTAAGAGAGACAGCACGAGCGAGAGGGAGACAGCCAGTGCAGACGGAGCGCGCGCGCTATTGTGCAGTACACACCTTTGGCTCTCTCGCGGCTTATAAACGCATAGTGGAGCCAGGAGAGCCTCCGTCGTAGTGGACACGAAGAGGACGGAGATTTCCGTCGAGGGATAGAGAGAGAGAGAGCTCGGCTAGCTGTGTGTGCGCGCGCGCTTGCGCCCGCCCGAGTCTACACGTCGCGCGCGGAGGTGCGAGAAAGAGAGAGAGAGAGAGCCTCTGCGTCTCTCTGTCTCTGTCGCTGTGTGAGTGTGTATACGCGTAAAATACACGGGCCCCGATAGCCCGCTCTGCTGCTGCTGCTGCTACTGCTCAAGAGAGAGTGTACAAGTGTGCTATATTTGTATATATATATAATTATCAGTGTGTTGCAAGTGTTGAGTGTGAGTAGTACGTGCTCCAGTACGTACGATCCCCCCGGATTCTTCGCTGCCTCCTCGACGTCTTTGCGCTCAGTCCAAGAAGAAGTGCTCCGCGCTCGCCGAACGAGAGAGCCAAAGTCCTCGCTCTCGCTCTCTCGCTCCTCTCTCTTTCTCGCTCGCTCTCTCTCAGTCGCAAGTCAGTGTGCGTGTGCGCGCGTCCGCCATTCCGACAAACAACACAAAATCTCGGGGCTCTCTCTAGCCTGAGAGAGGGAGAGAGAGAGAGAGAGAGAAAGAGAGAGAAGAGAGCGAGGAACAAGAGAGACGGTGCCGCAGAGGATCCAGCACCCGGGAGGAGTGCCTAGGCGAGGATAGAAGCTAGTGCGCGCCGAGTCAAAGGAGGCAAAGAGAGCAAGAGTAAGTGAGCAGCTAGCTGCGTTTCAAGTGTGCGCAAGAGAGAGAGAGAGAGGAGCAGAGCAGCAGGCCAGCTCCGCTGCTGCTTTTCTCCTCCGCGAGGAAAAAAAAACGGAGCGCTCGCGCTCGCGCGTATATCGAGACGGACGAGTGTGCGAGAGCTGAGCTCTGTGTGTGCCTCGGCAGAGAGCTAGTATATAGTGTATACGTCGAAGAAAAAAGGTCGTCGGCGGGGGGGAGGTGGGGAGCAGAGAGGAGAGCAGAGCAGATTTCTGCGCTCGCTCGCTCGCGCGCTTTATTACACTTGGCCGCGTCTTACACTCGGGGCGCACGCATACACAGACACAGACAGAGAGAGAGAGAGACAGGGACACATACACCCGCGCCTCTCGCTGCCGGATCATCGGCCGGCCCCGTATATTCGTACAGCGCTGCGGCACGCGCTACATTCCGTCGTGCGCTCGTAGGAAGGAAGTATTATAACGGAGCAGCGCCAGCGGTGAACGCGCTCCTCCTCTTCTTGCTCTGTGTATGCGTGCAGTGCCGCCGCCGCCGCCGCCGGCACTGTGTGTCTGCCTCTCTGTACGTGTGTGTCTGTATGCGCGCGCTCGCGAGGCTGCCTCCAAGGCTCGCTCGCTCGCTCGCTCGCTGAAACAATGTGTCGCCGCGGCCCATCGTAATCCGTCAAGGCAGCCGTCGAGGAAAAAAACGCGAGCCTCTCGCGCCAGCAACTGTCGAGTGTAGGGAGGTCAGTGGAGGCTGGCTCTTCGGGGATTATCGATAAAACGATGATAAGCAGGCGGATTCGTGATTGTCAATCGCGCGATTAGCGGGCTACTCTGGTTTCGGCGACTTTCTATTCTCGCGAGGCGGGTAAGCAGTCGTAAACTGCCACTTATGCGCTCGGAATTGCCCGAAAATCGAAGCCCGGCCAATCGCTTAACGTCACTTTAAAAACGTTCCATTACCGCTCTCCTCGAGTACGGCGAGTCTTTCAATTTAACCATCGATCCTCGCGTTCGCTCCAACTTTCGGGCGCGCCGATAAACTACAAAAAGATCGCCCTCTCCTTTCTCTCTCCCTCTATCTCTTCGTACGTGCCTGCGTAAATGCTCTTCGAGATTTCTCACCCTCTGCTCTCTCTCTCTATGTTTCGCGTACGTCGCGGGGAAAAAAGAACGGGGGGAATAAAGCCGCGGTGCGACGTTTTTTCGACGACGGGGGAGGGCGCAACAAAAGGGAGATTAGGAGCCGACTTCTGTTGACAAATGAATTGGAGCGCCGCGAGAGGGAAAGAGGTAGAGAGAGAGAGAAAGAGCGTTGACTTGCATTTTTTTCCGTTATATTATACCCAGAGTGCCGGAGCAATTCCATTTAAATGTTTGACACCGCGCCTGTTGACACGGAAACCGGGGGCAGAGTTATTTTAGCCGCGCGCGCGCGCCGGGAATCCCTCTTTATCGAGACCCTGTCACTATTAAATCCAAGCTTGATTCTTTCGTAAGAGAACTCGGATTGAAAGATAACAAGAAGCACGCGATTACTTACTTTTTCCTTCGTGTGTCTACATATACGCGTACAACATAACCAAGCGAGTCGTCCGACGGCAGCAGGAGCGTTTAGCGGATACTGGCCGCACGCATTCCTGCAGCCTCGGCTGGATTCCCGGTAACGCGGGAGAGATAAAAAAAAGCCGCCGCGCCGCCCACTTTCGCGAATTCGGCCCTTCTAATGAATAAGCGGAGGGAGCAGTCGAATTACGAGCTATAGGCGAAGCCGAGCGGCGAAACGAGCCTGGGTAATAACAAGGAGAGAGAGAGAGAGTCGGAGAGAATAGGCGAGCGCGCGGATTGACGAGAAATGAGCGCTTATCTGTCGGCGACTCCTGTTGACGTTGTTGCCCGGCTAATTGCGTTAAAGAAATATCGTTGCGGTAATACGATTATCGTGTTCTTTAATCAGACTTCTCTCCTCTGCCTTTCCTTTGTTCGCACACTCTTTTACGCTTCATAATTCTCTTGCGGTATTTTATTGTTGTATGACAAAATCATTACAGATTTTGCAAGCTGATCGCGTAAACGTGCAATTCACTCAATAATATAAAACTTCTAAGAAAATCTCTCTGCTAGAAAAGCACTTTATCAGATATACCTACTTATCTCCCGCATTTGCACGATTAATTCCGCGAAACCAAAACGCACCTCTGAAACTTCAACCTCTACATCCGCGAAAACATTGCCGTATCAGCCAACACTCTCTACATATCCAGATCCATCCCACTTCCAGTGCTCAAATATTTCTCGACACATCCATTAACCCAAATCCAGGGCTGCTTGCTCGAGCGCGTTCTAAAACGCCGGGCCGTATCCCCGGAGCCGCTAATCGCTACAATCCAATCTAAGCAACACATAATGGCACCTCCTGCATGTGTACATATCCGCTATATACGCGCTCTCTTTCTCCCCCCTCCCACTCGCTGCTCCCTATCCTCTCCCAAGCTATAACACACCTACGGCAGATAAAATCTCTCAGCTACTCTCGGGGCCCGAAATCCGAATCGAGTTTTAAACGAGTGAATGGCTAATTAGCCGGCCGCTTGCGCGCCCGCGCGGAATGAATGGAGGAAGAGGACGAGGAAAGAGAGAGAGAGAGAGGCGACGGCTTATATACAGTCGCGCGGGCGCGCGCCGCGACGAAGAGCAGCCAGAGAGTGAATGAGTCGTAAACAATAGGGGCAGAAAGCTATGCGACACGTATATGAGCGAGCTTTTTTGCGCGCGCTGTTGTGGCTTGCCGGGAGCGAGTGCGAAACGTCGAGATGCTTTAGCCGTACGGGGCCTTCGGAGAAACTCGCCACTTTCGGCAGACTGGATTTTTGCTCTGTGTCTTACCGAGTATTTAGCTTTTTCTGAGCCGCTTCTCTATGTACGTGCTTGTCGTACCGGAGCGGCCCGAAATTATTTTCCAGAAAACTGAACAATCCGAGACGCGAGTAAAAAAGTCAACAATTTTGATTCAAGCTTTATTGCGGTCTAATTGCTTTGCTCCAGAAGCACGTCGGCAGGCTTATTAGCCCGGGCATTATAAAAAAAGCAATCATAAATCAAGCGACGCGGCCGTGTTTCATTTCGAGCGAGAGAGCCCGAGTACTAAAATCCACTCTGACGAAATTTAGATAGGATAAAAAACTGCACGCCAGCAAATACATCAAAAACTCACGTCCACGTTCTGCTCTTTTTTTTCCAGCTCCAGTCCTGCAGGACCGCTTCTGGCGAGCTCGATCCCCGGCAGACAAAGAAGCCAGCAACGACGACGACGAAGCAGCAGAAGAAGCAGCGGCGACAGCAGCTACGAACGGAGGAGAAGAAAGAACAGGAGGCCAGAACGTAGAAGCAAGCAGGCGAGCGAACGAGCAAGAGAGAGAGCGAGAGAGAGAGAGAGAAGGAAAAGGCTGCGATCGATGTGTCGACCGCATCGCTTCCTCCGGCGCTGACCTCCACATATATACACTCGCACACAGAGAGAAAGAGAGACTTGGAGCGAGAGCAGCCAAAGCCAAGCGGAGCAGCACCTTGATGATCGGTCAGGAAGGCAGCAGCTTAAAGTGTCGTCGTCGTTCAGCGGCTATGAGAGCAGCCAAGCTGCAGGCCTGCAATACCCGTGCCTAACCCTTGGCGAATAAGTCGACGAGTGCTCTGCCACGTCGCTCTTAATTAGCTCCCTCCGCTCGACGCGACAGTCGTCAGCTGATCACTGAGAGAGCGCGCGTAATAGCCGACCCTCGCTCTCACACACTCACCACGTAAACACACCCACACCCACGCACACGCACCTAATTACCTACGTAAACTCCGTAGTAGAGTGCAAGTGCGAGCTATAGACATAGGGGCAAGCAGCAAAGCTGCCCTGCTAACGACGAGGCCAGCCGGGGGGTTTGTGTCCTCGAGATAAGTAAAAATTGTGTACAACGTCGTGTACAAGAGCAAGAGGCGCGAGGAGGAGGAGGCGGCGTCGACGACTAAGACGACGACGACGACCGCCAGCATAATCAGCAGCGGCGCCCATCCACAGAGTATACCCGCAAGCAGCAACGGCAATGCCGCTGCCCGCGCCCCGGTCGCGGAGGAGCACCAGCCGCTCCCCAGCAGCAGTAGCACCAACTTCGCCGACTATCACTACTCTATGCCAGCCTCAACCTCAGCAGCAGCACCAGGAGCGCTAAAGCCAACCGCATCGACGAGCGCAGCCCTAACCACCTCGACAACGATGGAGATCGAGGCTAAGCAGCGCAGCCAGCGCAACCGTCGGCGGGAGCGAGCCCAGCGCATGCTGGCCCAGCGCGAGGCTAAAGCTGCGGCAGCCCATCACTTGCACCAGCTTCAGCCTCAGCCGGCCGCCGGCAACGCCGAGGACAGCCACAGCGGCGAGGACGACGACCGGCCCGCCGCCGACGGACTGCAACCTGGCCGAGGAAGCAGACCCAACAATGGGCATCCGAGGCCGCCGAGGCCGCCCAGACCGCCCAGACCCAGGAAGAAGTCGGCTCTGGCAACCGCCGCAGCCGCCGCACACAAGGAGACCAAGGAGCCCATCTTCGAGGAGGACATTATCGACGGATTTGCCATACTCGCCTTCCGCACCTACGACGACCTCGAGGTGGGTGGCGAATCTTTCTTTCTTTTACTTTTTTCTATTTTCAGGTTATACTTGTAGAATATCACAGTGAATGGGAATGTGAAAAAATCGACGGTTTTTGCCTCAGTGTTAAAAATTAAAAAGTGCTTTTGTTTCAAAGTGTCAACTGTCGAAGATTCAAGTGAGCAATAGTGATGTTTTCGGATTGGAATGTGCTGACTGGTGCTTCTGTGTTACAGTGTTCGGTGATAGTGGATAAAACAGGTTTCAAAAATTCTATGCTTAGATTAAAAGACAGTTTAATGTTAATTGTGAAGAAGCAGTTTTACAAAACTAAGTAAATTATTAGTAGACTTAATGGACAATAACAAAGAAAAGTATTTGTGGATATATTGCTGAAACGAGTGAATTTTTTGTTAATAAAAGAACTTTGAGTAGTCTCATTAAATTTACAAGTGATAAAAACTTTTTATTTTAGTTGATTTATCAAGTGTATATAAAAAATATAGTGAATAGAGATAGTCTATTTAAATTTTATTAGCTTTGCACAGTGATTTTAAATTTGAGGTTAGATAATCAAATAATTCAAGTTTTAAAATGTCAACTCTTGATACTGTTAAATAAACTTTGTTTTAAAACATGTAAAAAAGAATATTTTTTAAATATTAGTATAAATCTTCTAAAAGCAAGAATAACTATTGCAAAACATGATGCTATCCAGTTATTAACTTTTTGCTCAATAAACTTTGTTCCACTTTGTTAGCATGTTGAAAGTTCTAAAAATAGCAGATATTCTAGCAGTAATAGTGTTTACACATTTATGAATGTATGATTGCAAAGATAATTGTTAGCAGTGTATAATTATAATTGTTATTACATTCTAGTGTTCTTTATTAAAAGTCGAGATTTATCAGTAACAATGGTAACTTGATTTCAGCTTAAACCATGTGTGACTCAACAAGGAAGAAACGAATGAAAAATTAAGTTCTCCAGAAAAGTGTAACAACATTGTGACAAGTGATGTAAACAAGAGGCAAAAACCGCGAGCTAGAGCGTGCGGTAGCGTTTCTCGCATTCCCATTCGCATCCATAAAATAGACATTTTCTCTTCGTCCCTCTCTGTCTCTATACCTACCTCTGGAAACCAGGGGCCGACCGGATCAATAACCATACATTAGTCAAGCGCTACATCAAACGGAAGCCCTCGGTCCGCGCGGCCGCGCGCGCGCTCGTCTTGTTATCAATTTACTAAATAATTTCGCGCCCGAAAATTCGTCACGAACGTCGCCCACTCAACGTTCCTCAACTGCGCTCGACACGCCACACACACACACATACATAGCCGCACGTATCTATACAGAGAGACAGGCGGGCCCATACAACTCCAGCAACAGCCAAGAATCCCGGAGCCTCATAATATATTATTTCGAACGACGGATTCTTTTACGAGCCAATAAGCGTCGTAAAACTTAAGGGGGAGCCCCGCTTGCTCAGGCTTTACGACGGATTTCTGTTGTCGAGACAAGAGAGACAGACACGTTTCATTTGTCGGCTTGTACGAAGCGCATAGGAGCCTTCTATTCTCATAATGAGCGGCGCACCCGGCGAACTAGGCGAGGAGAGAGCGAAATGTTTCAGTTATTGGCCATTAGCCTGTAATTGACTGCTTCGGCTATCGTAACGCTCAATAATTGCTCGGCCGATCAATAACTATACCAGTCCAGGCGCACTTTTACCGCTCTATACACGCTCATTTTCAATGTAATTCGCGGTGTGATGCTCGCAGCGGCGAATTATTCGATGAGTATACGGCTATCTACGCCGCGGGTACACGCCTCTGTAGCTGATGGTTTTGGTTCGATGCTTTGATTTGCTAATGTTTAAAGGCTACTGAATTACGGGATAGATCGACAGTCGTAATAATAATATTACTTACCTGCAATTCTGGGACATTCGCAGTTTCCTGGGTTTATAAAAATAATTGCTTTAGTAGGCCTGCAGTAAACGGCAATCAGAATTTGTAAGAGAAACGTAGTTTTTCAGCGAACGCACGTAAGAGGCAGGTTATGTTGAAAGTCTAAAACTAGCCGGCGGATGACTATTTTTGTATCGGATTACACAAGAAATTCCAGGTTATACAGTTTTCGCTTTTCTTCTGTTTCCCACCGCACTCCCAAGCCACTACGCGGCGCGCGCGCACTTGTCGAGCATTAGCATTCGTATACCAACCATTCTAATCGTTAATTCCAAAAGAAAACACCTGTTACGAGCCTAATAAAATGCATACGCGACGCGCGCGCGCCGAGGAACAAAACCCTCAATTACAGCTCCGAAAACGGAGCAGCGCGAGGATCGTTAAAATATTTACGCGCACTTTGCGCGCGCTCCGCCGACGTAACGAGTCTTTAATTGTCTCTCTCTCTCTCGGTTACACGCGAAAAAATCGCTCCTTCGATACGCCAGGAATTTCCTCTAATCTTCGCATAGGCCGAACGCTGGCGCGTGCTTTGATAAACAGCCGGCCGAGAGGGAAAAAGTTTCTCAATGACCTACTTTTTTTAACCTTTCAACCGCGAGAGAACCCAACAGCTGCCGAGCGCGCGCTGTGTTAACTTCGCGAAGTCCGACCCGCGGCTTTTCCTATTTATATACGGACCGTTTCGGTTTCACGGTGGCTGGATAATACTAGCTTTGTGCAAGAGAGCCGTTATCTAATGATTTTTAATGAAGCATTAGCTGAAGAGCGAGGAAGCGATGAATGAATACAGCGTGGCGGTTTATAAAAATAAAAAAAAAGGAATATGCAAGGGAGAGCCGGGGTTCTGTTTATCGAGGGTAAACTTTCAATTTTATCGTCGAGCAACTGTTGTTGTCCATTAATTGGTATTCAGAGGCGACCGGGCGCGCGTGATACTCGACGCATATTTATTTGCCTGCATCACTTTTTATTCGCGTCGAGGTTGTTTTAGTGATCAATCTGGTTAAGATAAATACGAAGAAGTGGTTTTCGCATCGGCGCTGCTCATATTGTTATAAACAATGACTAACGAAAAAAAGGAAACACGAATTTTTGTGTAAAAATAAATAATACAACTCGTTTGCTTAACGACCGATATTGATGCTCGGTAAAGCGAAATTAATTAACCGCGAATCTGAAATGATTTAAACAAAGTCACTTAAATAAACGGACGCCTAATAAATCTCTAATTTTATTACAATCTTAATGCCGCTCTTAAATAACAGGCCACTTCTGTTTATCGCCGAGCAAACATCCAATCCAATATTCCCCAGCGCTGTCCATTAATTCCTCCTCGCTTTTTCTCCGTGAATTCTACAATTTAATACATTTCACGCTTTCGCTCTCTCTCTCTCTCCACCTCCTTTTTTTTCTCTTATACCCGTCGCCGGCGTCGAAACTCGCGGCGCGGTTCCTGAATGAATTATAACCGCTCGCTCGACAAATTCGAGCGCGTCTGACGTGCCTCTAGCTCCCGAACATTTTTAAAGGTTCAATTCAGCAAAGTTTGCGTGCCGCGCGCGGGCGAAAAGTACGGATATCGATTCTCCGCGCGACTGTTTAAATTCTATTATGACGCGTGTGTATACACAGCGTGTCGACACTCGGCGCACTGCGCTCTTTTTTCTCTCTCTCCTTTCTCTCGTCTCTCGCGCTGGGAAATTGGAAAAAGGCGTCGGCGGGTTGAGGATAATTATAGAAAGGTTTTTCTACAAACACGCTTGTGCGCGCGACCGGCTGATAATTCAATCAGCGCTGATCGCGCGTATAAATAGCGAGGAAAGTGACTTATTCAATTTGCGACCTTGCGCACGAGGGCCGGTTATCTAAATTTAAATTCCAATTATAATGCCGTTATTATTGGAATTCGATAGCCAATAATTCCGGGGCAGGAGGGATACGGCCGCCGGCCGGCAGCTGCGAGAGAGGAAGAGATGTACTTTCAAGCGGGCTGCGGATAATATTGTTATTATTATCTGATGCTCGCGATCAGAAAAGTTTCGGCGCGTTATCAGACCAACGGTCTATAAATCTTGCCGCAAAGTTAAAAGCGCTAACGCGAAAAGGTGCCT
>JAPYZB010002453.1:0-11910 GCA_030522745.1 Eupelmus kiefferi
CGTCAGCTGTTTGTAAGGTTATAACATCTAAATGCGGAATGCTAACCCAACGAATCAAAACTATAGTTTCTTTAGCTAGAGATTTTTTTCAGTGTAATAGCATGTAAAAATTATGAAATATTAATAAAATGCATAACGTATTAAGAAAAAAATATTTTATAAAGTAAAAAGTTTCAAAGTTATTTCCTCGCGTACATTTCCCAATTGCTCAAGATATTCCAAGAGAAAATTTGTCTCAAGTTTGGGCACATGCAAATCTCCGCTTTCTTCGGCAGCGCATTTTCTTTGCTAACGAATAAGAAATACGTCTTTTCTTGCCCGTCCTGGCGTTAATCCAGTTTCATCCTTAAAAACTTATCATCCCTCCCTTCCTCATCGGCTAAAGTAAAACTCATTTCTCTAACGCATTTTTGCATCTCTTTGTCCACTAGATTAAACCGATCCGAGCGAGGCAGCGGTAACATAGATCAACTAGAAGCAACGGTCATCTCTGGCTGTGCCCTTGAAACGCTTTGCGCCAAAAGCTTCTTTATAGCCTTGAAAGAATAAACACATTGCTAATGTGAACAAAAATAGAGATGAGCCTCGCTAAAGGCAACTAGCTTTGTCTTTCCTTTGTTCACTTCCAATCTCTTCCTTTCAAATTATAAATGATTTCCAAAAAATTAATTTCGGCTTACATTCGATTCAAATATTTTTAAATTATATAATACGTATAAGACAATACATGTATAGATAAAAGATTACGTTTCACTGTACAGAGACCACATTGAATTCTAGCTTTATATTGTTAATGCAGAATAAAAATATGCAGGTTAATTCATTATAACTCAGCATCTGTATTCTACGCGATATAAAATTATTAAAATAATCATAGTCGTACCATTGATTTGTAAATTGATTGAATTTGTTACCAGGTCAATAATCAACTTCCACTGAAATTTTATTATTAAAAAAGAAAAATCTAGTTTAATTTCTTAAAATACTTAAAACTGCTACGATAAAGGTTTCTAGCCATAACAATTTAATGGCCACAAAAAAAAAAAAAAAAATAAGAAAACATAGGCGACATCTTGCAACAATGGCATTCTTAAGCTAGAGAATAAAGAGAGAAAGTAAAATTGAAATACGAAATTGTAGGCATTCAGAAAGGAGATAAAGGAAAAACAGAGCGAGGAGTGCGTGCATAAAGAATCGAAACGGCGATCGAATAAGAAGAGAAAGAATCGCGTAAGAATGAGGAGAAAGCGCGAGAGATTGTAAAGAGCGAGGAAGGTCACTGCTTTGAAAATTAGAAGAATTCACATACGGGATATCGTGTAACCGTTAGCGCGGTGAAACGGCTTTTTGGCGAAGGGCCAATGACAAACCTATACTCGCCTCCTTTATTCCCTTCTTTCGCGTTCTTTTTACATTTTTTCTCGCCAATCTTAATGTCCGTGTAACGTTGCGCCAATTGCCTTCTTGCAATGTATTTCTGAGTATGCGAGTCGCGCCAGCTATTTAAATGATCTCTCTTCTGATAATTTAGCCTTGAACGCATTTTCGTTTATCTTTTTTCACCGAGATAATTTTTCCAAGGGCAACTGTGCAGGGTGCATAATTGGCTGGGTACCTTCTTAAAAAAGAAGGACTTTTGAACTCAAATTACCGTTTGAATCTCCATTTATAAAAGCCTGAGTTTATTAAAGAATTTTTAAGAGGTAAAAATTTTAATGAGTCTGACAAGTGCGTGTCTTTTTCTACTTATAACGTAGCAAAACCTCGTGTTGCATGTTTCCATGCTACTGTGATCTTGTAGAGTTTCTAACAAGTTTAGAATCCAATGAGATTACTTTGAAAACAATGATCAAAACTTTTTAATTAAGTTCACAACTATGAAGTTTTGTAAGTGATTTTAATATAATTTAATAAGGTAATGATGGAATACTTTCTTGCTAATATATTTATGCATTGACACTACTTCATGAGGCACAAGTCCATGGCTACAGTTAAAATTTCTATTGCATATATTTCATAAGTTTTTCCTATTTAATCTAATTAAAGGTTTACATATAACATTAAGGCGGTGATGGATTTACGTCGTAACTTTGAAATAGGCGCATCAATCAGGGATCTCTCTTGGAGTCTGACTCAGTGCACTCAGCTTAGCGGGAGAGCGTATTCAAATGAATTTCGGTGGATTGTTTGATTTTAGCTTGACGTAGCAAAGTTACTACGCGTAATAAAAGAGTAAGAATTTTTCATTCGGCTCTGCTTTCATTTCGACACGACGAGTCAATTTCCATGCAAAGTTCCTGTAAAACGTACAATCTATTCTTGTACACAAATTCAGGTTTCACTCCCTAACTTGATTACTAACAGTTTCAACAAAAAATATCTCGTACAACAAAGCGAGAAAAAATTGATTTTGCCACCACAAAAAAAAACAGTTCTTTTAGTCTCTTTCTCTTTTTCACCAATAAAAGATCCCGCATAGAATGTCAACTTTTTTCTTCCAATCATTCCTACCACTCGCCAAATGCGCTCCCAGACTTCGTTCACGAGGCGTTCGTTTCCTAAGGAATTAGCCAAAATTGTGTTTATAGCCGAAGGTCCAGAGCGGCATCCTAAAAGCGATGCTTGTTGAACGGCAGAGCCGCAAACGAACCGTAAAACAAGTGCTGGCACACTTTGCGCAATTGCCATTACTGCGCTCTCTCTCTCTCTCTCTCTCTCGGGCGCGTTAGCTCGTGTAAGAGAGCTGGGGGCGTGCGCATAGGGGGCGAATTCGCGAAGCGAGAAAATACATGTATATGTATAGGTACGCGCGAGCGC
This sequence comes from Eupelmus kiefferi, assembly GCA_030522745.1. NCBI lineage: Eukaryota > Metazoa > Arthropoda > Insecta > Hymenoptera > Eupelmidae > Eupelmus > Eupelmus kiefferi. Next base: position 2,818 of record JAPYZB010002453.1, read on the forward strand.
GTGCATCGACGAGAGAATACTTGACTGTAGCTTTCGGCTCGACCCAGATTTTACCCTTGGCTAACGCGGCCCGCGTATCTCGCCACTTCTCCTTTCACTTTTGAAATTTTAAGAGGAGAGCCTGCGCGCTGCGCACGAAAAATCCGGAAAATTCTGAATAAATGATTCGCCGGGAATTTGGATACGCGCAGACAGACGCGCGCGTGCGTTCAATTTTTATAAGTTTTGCCCTGCCGGCAGAAAACTTTCTCTCACTGGAATACTTTAGAGACAGCTTTTTTCCAATCTAATTTCGGAAAGGGTTGAGCGTACGCCATTTTCTTCGCCAGCCAACTTCAAAAGGAGAATCTCATATTTACCCAAAAATTTGCATTTCCACCTATGTTAACATTTTTTCCACACTCCTACACTACAGCTGAATTTTAACATTTTAAACATCCGCATGTTTTTTTTATAACCCAAGCTCTCGCTGTTCTTGGCTAAATTGGAATTTAAATAGCTAATAATCCAACAATGTTTCTTTCCACTAACAGGATGCTGTTTCAAATTATGACAGTCAATTTTATATATATGAATACTTCTTGAAAAACGCTGGTAAACTATATATCTCTTTTACTTTAACTAGTATTTCACTAGTCTCTAATATTTGTTTTACCAATCTCTTTTCTGCATCAATCGCGTGCTAAACATTGACATTGATAAAATCTATTTTTAGAGAAGCATCCATTTTTGGCCGAAATCCGCCCTATTGACGTTGGCTCTATGCACACCGGTAAAATTGAGAGCGCGTAATCGCGTTCTCATCTTTCGCCGTTTGATTGTTTATATATAGTAGTAAGATTGCAATTTCGATTGCAAGTTATATTGGAATAGGAAGACCTGCAATCAAAGAGGTTAAAATTTCCGTCTACTATAGAAAAATATCAATTAAATATAAATTCAATTAATTTAAATTCAATTCTTTCAGCTAGTTCGAAATTTCCGCTCAAAAAGACTTTTTCTACAAACACTTGAGAAAAAACAATTATTTACGCTACGAAGTCTGAAAAAGCCATTAAATTAAAGTATTAAAAAAGATCACATTAGCTAACCGAAATGGTTTATACCTTTGCATTTGAAGTTGAGTTTAGCGTAAGAGGTCAGGAAAGTCAAGCCGTTTTAGAAATGTTTCCCTTTGAAGCTATCGCATCGGTGCATTCCACATCCCTTTATAGAGCTGGGGACGCGAATATATAATGAAATTGCGTTAGCGCAATACGCGTATATATAAATCCAGTATCCAGAGCCGGGTCGGCGCACTTATATCTTGGCCTACAACATTTTATTGCCCTGGCCGAGGCAGCGCGTGCACAAAACATCCAGTTTGGGCCAATTTCTGGATTTTCCTTGGACGCTGAAGAGGCCGGGCGCGTGGGGCGCGTGTATTTTTGTCAACCTCTCGTCGTACTCTCATTTTTCTCTTCATTATTGAAGTCCGCCTAAAAGTGGCGCACGACTCTTTTGTTGAGCTTAACTATTTAAGCAGTCCCCCTCCTCGGGGCCTCCGAGCGTCTCTCTTTTCTTTCGCCTGGCCTGCGCTTGAAAGCCAGCCTCCCTCTCTCTTTTCTCTCCCTCTCTCTCTCTCTCTCTCAGCCTTTGCGTTCTCGTTTCTTGCTGCGCCTTCCTTCCTTTTTATTCCCTGTCTGTGTTCGAGTTTGTCTTTTACGTTTTCGAATTCAGTTTTCACTTTCCCGGCTTTTCTCGTTTAACACTTTCTTTTTTCTCTCTTTCTCGCCTTGCGGTCGAATGTTTCAATGCCGTGGGCTGCTATAGCGAGGCTTTGTTTTACTTTGCGACGTCTTTTAAAAATTCACCTTTAATCTTAGGATACAATATTCGGCAACATTATTTTCACGCGCATGAATAATAAAGCTAGATTAAATTGCTAGCTCGCGGTGAAAACTACTTTCTTGTTTTATTTATTTTCTTAATTTGCTTTGAGAAATGTATGCAAGTTATTTCACATGCAAGCACTAAATGAATAAAGCGAGAAACTAAGCCAAATCAACTGAAATAACTTTATAATACTACAGTTACTTTACAATTTAAATTTTAATTTATCAATGTTTTCATATTTATCAAGTTTTTTTTTAAACTCGAGTTGTACCATCGCAGTATTACTACAACTACAACTTGACGAATATATAGTCTTTACTTCATAAATAAATTCAAAATAAAGTAAGCAAAATAATGCAAAAGTTATTATACTTTTACTTTAAATCAAATTCTATTTTATTCAGTTTTTACGGAACTGATTATCACATTACTTAGATAAGATAGTTGATGCTTCTTCTATATTATGCCTTAAAGGATTCGTAAAGTATTCACTAGATTTAAATCCGACGTAGTTTTTATTATACAAATTGAATTTTGTCTGTCTCTTTGATCTCATCTTGCTACGAAATTAGCTTGTCTGGTACCGTTGTTCTTTGATTGCGTAAAATTTTAATGTATTAATCCTCTATCTATATTTAAATACGTGCCGTAAATCTTGAAGATTTAATCGATAATTGTATAAATTTCTAAAACTTATAAAAAGCAAGTAAATTAATCAAAATAATTTTATTCTATACTTTAAATTTAAAAAGTAAAAATAAAAACAAAGAGAGTAGGATATTTTCAATATCATACTCTCTTAATCTGTTTGTTTATTTAGTTTTTTCAAATCTCAATGTCTTTGTTTTACTCTGATTTATAACTTTAGGTTTATTATTTTTCTAATGTATCAACAAAGAATTTGAAATTTTCAGATAAACAAGTAAGAAAACATGAGCGCAGTAATGTATATCCTGCAGAGTTTCCGTTTCCACGTCTCATAAAGAACACGCTAAAAGGTTACACAGCTTTACGAGCTTTTTACGTAGAAAAGTTTTTCGTTAGATGATTTGCCTTGCTTCACGATTTCATTCTTGAATTTTTATATACTTTTTCTTAACAATTCATGTATTTTCTATTAAATGGGAGAAAAGCACTTTAATAAAGAAAATAAAATTATTCATTTTCGAAAGTAAATAAGTTGAAATTTTTTAAGTGAAAAGTTACAAATTGATTTATCTTTCGTTAAAATAAAAATTTTGTTTTCTCTACAAAAAACAGTATACCAATATCTTGAATTTACTTAATCATTGTGTAGACTTGACCTATTATCATTATTATCAACTTTTGTAGGATTATTATTGTACTTTCTAATATTATTTTTTAGCCCAAATTTTACAATTAAAAGTAATGAGTAGTATACAGTAAGGCTTTCAAACAGAACGTAAATAATTTTGCAGCTTTGACTATTCTCGTTTTTATAAGGTAAAAGTTATAAAAAAAAAAAATGCAGAAAGAAAGAAACTTTGGAAACTATTTTTATCCAACTTGGCAAACAGATATTTTTGAAGCCACGTTTTTCAATATCGTGAAAAACAATTGGCCCGAATAACAAAAGAGTTCAGGAGGCAATCGATAAAGCTCGAAGAAAAGTGGTAGCGGAAAAAAGGAGAAATAGGTTTGAACAAAACCGGCGAAGACAAGGCCGATTCCCCATCGCGTCTACTCGTCCGAAATTCCGGCGCGATCCAACCAGAGAGAAAGCAGGAGCGCTCTTCGATCGGGCGAAACTCCAGGCGTAACGACTGCTCATATACCACTTGCTATACGGAAAATTTAACCGAGAGCCAGCTTCCTCCTCGCGCAAAATGGAAAATGCTATCGCGAGCGCTGGCTTAGTGATCGCGGCGCCCGAGCCCGCACCGCTGGCTCCGATATCCACGCGGATGTTTCAGCGATGCGAGCCGCGAAATAATCGAGAACCTCACGTTTTTGTGTAGAGGGAGAAAAAGTATCGGCAAGATGCGCGTTGACTCGCGAGCGGGAAAACTTGGCTGCACGCGTGCGCTCAAAACTGGAGCGCGAATGCTCTCTCTCTCTCTCTCTCTCTCTCTCTCTCTCTCTCTCTCTCTCTCTCTCTCTCTCTCTCTCTCTTTGTAGCAGCTCTGCAGCAGCCGGCGAGAAACTGAGAAACTTTCGCTCTGGATAGTCGAGATCGATTTGAGCGAGTACTTTGGTTTTTCATTTTTTTCCCCGCCGCGCTTTTTTTCATTTTCGCGAAAAAGGGACTTGGAAATTGGTGAGCGGAATATAAAAACAACGCACGTCCGTTTGTTCAGCTGGTATAAGAATGGCGGGGAAAGAAATGGTTTTTCGATGTCCATTACGGCAGCCATTCATTTCTGGAATTCAGTAATTAGACTTTTTATATATCCGGAGGGAAAAGGTACAAGATGCTGTAATAAACAATGCATTGGCTAATCCTTTGGGATAGTACCTCTTGTCAATCACAGATTGGATTGCGATTGCGAGATTGGTTCATTTGATTATTTTTACAAGGAGCGATTTAAGATAATTTGACTCTTGACTCACCGGAACATCGTTTAGGAGCATATCGGCTTGATACTTGTGTGGCAAATCCAAAAAAACGGCCAACCTCGTGTGGTCGTATAGATCCGCATCTACGTAAAGATCGAAGAGAGGAGCACCAGAAATTTTTAAAAGCGAAGAAATCAAAGGCGTTATGTCAGACGGTCCCTCATTGTTTGGCCTAATGTAACCACCTAATTCATTTAGCACCTTATAAACTGTAACAAATCAAAAAATATTATTCATTAGTTATTATAGTGAAACTTATTACTACTTTTTAAACATTATAACGTATCAAACATCATATTATATTTTATTTAATTTCGATAATAAAATTACTTAAATTATTAATCCTTAATTACATCTAGATTTTTTGAACTACAGTTACTCAAGTATTGAAAAACTGATAAATATTTAAGGAAATTGTTTGCATTAGGATTTAAGTAAAAAGCCAATAATCTATATATGTAATCACTTAATCGTGTTGTAATCTTCTTAAAAACTAAATTGATTTACTTAAGGAAATATAGATATAAATAATGGTTGACAATTAAATTTAACGAGCTGTTTTCTTAAAAGATTGAAGAAAAAACTCGATTTTTAAGTTTGAAAAGTACAAGCGCTTATTGATTTACAGTCCTTAATTTGAAGGCAATACAAGTTGCTACAAACGAGAATAATTTCAAAAACTATTAAGATTTAATTGATCATTAGAGAAGTTAAGTAATTTAAACTCTTGAATTCCAATCTAAACTTGACTAAAGCTTGATTAAAAGAACCGCCTTTTGAACGGTTCTTTACCTTTTGAATGTAACATTGTCTTTAAGTGAATTTCTGAAATAAACATTTAAATTTTCATTGAATGTTTTTTATAAACAAAAGTAAGTTTCATAATTATTACAGTACTAAATCTAATGTGTATTTAAAAAAAAATACGTAAAGTAATTGTTGAACTGAATATAATAACATTTGAAAATATAATTAAATTTAAAAAAAATTTTTTATCCTAGACCAAAAGTACATTTTTTATCTCAGCACGAAAATAAAAAATCTTCCATTTCGGCATTGGTTTGTAAAAAATATCGTACGCAAGCAGAAGATAGAAAAAACGCCTCAGATTGTGATTTATAAAATATCAAAAATGTAAACTCATTTTTTTCGCATATGAAAGTTTTCGGAAATCTGCTGCTGTTGAACTGATATTCGAACTTTTCCACTAATCAACCATCTATTCGGTAGGAAATATTATTATTTAACGATAGTTGGAGCTACGCAATTAAGAGAATCGGTAAGGTTGGCTTCACGCGATACAGACTCGACAGATAGTAAAAAAGTGGAATTACTGCGAGCGATAAACGCTGATTTTATGTTTTCTACGGCAGTTTCATGCTGTACAATGAGATCCTGAAACTCCATGTCGATTAGCACTTACACCGTTCGTGTTAATTTCGCGCTTGCTTATCAAGAAAGCCTGGAAAGGCAATTTTAAGTTTCAGGAGAACAATAAATTGCGATCGCAGTAAAATGTTTTAAAACCATTTTTCCTTCGTGTTTCGGGGAAATTACAGATAATAATGTTTTTATTTTTAGACTTTAATGCTTAGCATAAACTTTCAAAAACTAACAAAGTTTTTATGTAAAAACAGACGATTTGAAAAAATAATAATTGAAAAATATCATAAAGTTGATATATGTATTAATATCCATCATCTATTTCGCCGTCCACTTATATATAAAACCCATACACTTTATAGAAATTTCCTACATAGCGAAGAAATTTAAATTAAAACAAATTATATTGTGTACAAGCCAACTTATGCTACTAGAGACATTTGAATTTTAAATATATGTAAAAGATTCATTTGCATTATTATTAAATGTTATTCAGAAGCTAGCATTAGTGTCTATCGGTATATATATATGTGGTTATTAACTATAAATAGCTATAATAAAATGAAAATAATTGAAAAGTTTATTAATCCTATGATCTGCTTAGATTTAAAAATGTTGACTTTACTGAAAGTTTGATTGAGTTGAAAATTTGAAAATTCGCTGAAAGCATTATTGTAGAGTAACGGCGCTTATTTTACTAGTTGTTACTAGAGTAAAATTAGCTGTTTGTGTGCTTTCGATTAGAGTTTTCCTGTTGCTCGGCGGGCGAGGCGAGAAAATAGCGCTAATTACAGTAGATGCAGGCCTTGATGTGCAATTATATAGAGGCAAGTTCGGCGCTCAGGTAGCGCGCATGTATAGCGAGGCTGCAGCAGGTCGATGCCGAGGTATCAAGCTTCCTTGAACGGCACTGCGCGGCTGGTATGCATGTAATCCAATCAATGCAGAATTATAACAGATTTCGAGCTCTAGAGTTATACGGATGTGGGTCATACAGATAGGGTTAAACTTTCTCATTCGTTATCCATGCGAATTTTTAAAAATACTTTGTCGAACATTTTCAAAGTTTACATTTTGATATTGAACTTTCAAAACCTTTTCCTTTACCTAATCTTAATTTATTTAAAGCTGCAGTCAATCAATCCGAAATGAAAATACAGCTTGAAACAACTAATTTCCAGATATCTGTCAAAAAGGCAGCAAGATGTAAGAATAAAGATTAAACTGTTGGATGGAATGCAAAAAAAAGTATGAATCTAGCGAAATCAGTGAATCGAAGTTGATGCATAAAAGAGCGAGTCGAGTCGAGTCGAGCCGATGTAAAGTAGCGGGCGCCGCTAACGGGCAAAGAGAATTCGGCCTTTAGAAGGCAGTTGCGGCAAGTTGAGGGTAGAAGCGTAAGCGAAGGCCAGGCAGATCTAGTGTGTGCCAGGGGGGCGCGGCCGACGGGCATGTCCAAGTTCGGGGTGACGTGCCACGGCCCACCGCGGAAGGGCCGGAAGTTCCATTTCCGCGCAAAGCTCGCACTAGCCAGAGAGGCTATGTATATATAGAGAACGCGCGAGCAATCGGAATTTCGGGGCTGGCGCGCGCCTCGCTGAGCTCCGATAAATTTATAGGTATTATCGCGCTTCAGAGGCCGAGATGACCAAGCCTCGCTCCATGGCAGTTGGCCTTACAGATCATTGCTCACTGCGCTCACTCCTCTCTCCTTGGACTTGAACTTTTCTACTTGCCTCAAAATAAGCTTTAACAACCTTTCTTTACAGATATTTTAAATAAGAGCTTTATTCAACGATAACAACTCCCTTATGTCCCCAAAATATCAAAAGTCCATTTAACTCCTTCTGCCCAATAGATGTAAAATAATTAAATGTCAAATATTTGCTATTACATAATTTATTGCCAGATTTTTTATTTTTTAACACACACACTTTTAATGTTATATTTTTTTTACAAAACTTGTAAGTTTTCTTAAAAGTCTTGATACATTATTTCAGTCTCTACAGACAATCTAAATATTCATTTTAATTACATTTTTAATTTCTATAAAATTCATATCTGTACTCTCTAACTTAATTACTGAAATTAAATAATTATAAGAGCACTCTTTATTTAAATTCAAATTCATATTTTATTTTTAATTTTTTTTTTTTTTTTAAATTACATCAGAAACCAAAATGCGCCTATCAATGTACTTCTATTTATAAAGTTTCTTTTCATGCCTTTGAAAAATGAAAACTTTACAAATACATATCCAATAACACGTCATCAATGAAATGAAAACTCGATATTCTTTGCTGACAGATTTCTTTAGAAATACACAGAATTAATTATTCTAAACATATGTATTCGAATGTAAAGTAGCACAAATAAAGATAGGATCAAAATTAAAAAAAAGAGAAAAAAAATGAATAAAATTTCTAATAAAGAAAATATTTCCTTTAAAAGCAATAAAACAGCTCGGTTAATCCAGCAAAATATTTCGTTAGCCGCGCATTAAAAGCACCTCGAGGACTCGTGAAAGGCCGAAGCTCTCGAGTCCCCCGAGGGGGCACAATAGACAGAGAGACAGTCAGCTCGCTCGGTCGCTCTGCCGCGCTTTCATACGCGAGAAACGCTCATAAAGCGAGAAGTTATGCTCGAAGCGGACGAAGACACAAGGAGAGGCGGAAAAGGGAGAAAAAAATAAAATAGTAATGTCATTTGTAAAAGTGGATTCTAGCCGACCTCGGCAGCTCCCTGCAGGCGGGCTCGGGCTCGAAGCCCGCCGGTCCGCGATACTAGCTGCTAGCGAGCGAGCGCGAATGACGGAAGTCTTGCGCAATTAACTACGGCCTTGACACCCTCGCAGGCTCGCACACTCTCCGCACCAAGGAGTAAACGTTTCCGATTTCAAATGCTCGTGTTTCTCAGGCCAAGAGATTTCTTTTCACACACCCCCACCCCCCCTCTTGTAATTGACGCCCGAAAGAGGCTTGGACACTCCACTAAATGAGGCTGATTAAGTTTTCGCTTCCATCTTATGTAACACTCTCATTTCGCGGTAAAATGCGCTTATGCTCAATGACTAGCGAGAACTATTGCAAGGACTAGTTAGAATACTGGATAATGTTATGCTTCACTCGGATACAGCTTTAATTGCGACCAGAAACCATCTAATTGGCCGTCTTAATTCAAATAAATTCGCTTCCAAAAATACTAAATAAATCAGGCTGGTCAGTCTGCAAGTTGCGGTCAAGTAAACAAAGTCGTTAT
>JAPYZB010002454.1:0-12184 GCA_030522745.1 Eupelmus kiefferi
TCGCTCGGGCGCAAACGTCCACACGAGGCTGAAATCACTTTCTCGCACTATTATCGAAATGTACTATTTTTCAACACGTGCATGAAAAAGGCCCTTTTTCGTGCATCAGAAATGAATGGAAAGTTGAATATTTCTATACAGCGGGAGCGAAAATTTTCCCTCCCGCTCAGGAAATGGTTTATTATTGAAATTATATAATAATACTAAAATTATTTTTGGTAAATTTTTTTTTAAAAAATTCGAAAATTTTGAATTTTTATTTTTTCAATATCGAAAATTTTGAAAATTTTTTTGAAAAAAAAACTCGATAATCTTTAATAAATTCAAAATTTTTGAAAAAATTCACTGTACAACCTACGATTTCCCATCCCCATCCCTTTCTGTGCACAAATAAGGGCCTTTACATGCTCTTGTTAAAAAAAAGCAGTGTTTAACAAGGGAGGAAGTGACTTTTTCAGACTCGGATGATGTTCTGAGCCATCGTGCTCAAAAATCATTCTCGCTAAAAAAAGCCAACTTTCCTCTCTTGTTGAACAATATACTATTCCGGTCGTGTAATATGTCCCAAAAAATGAATTTTCAGGTCTGTATGCCAAAAGCATCGTACATTTTTACTTAATTTTAATGTGTATTTAATAAACTTTTAGGGTGATTCAATCGAAGCTACAATGGGCGTTTTTATATCTCTTACGACGATGGCCGCTGCAGCTTTTGGAAATACGATTTCTGATATTTTCGGAATCGGCTTGGCATTTTATGTAGAATTATTAGCACAAAAAATAGGATTTCAACCACCAAAACTAACACCAATCCAATTAGACTTACCAAAATCTAGAAGAGCCGCTAATATGGTAAATCATTAAATATTAATCAGAAAATTTTCTTGAAGATGTTAAATATTAGATTGATTTAATAATTTTTCTTTTACTTAGGGCCGAGTAATTGGAGTGACTATAGGATGTCTTCTGGGAATGCTACCACTGCTTATTCTGCATAACGATGCTCATGATAAAGATAAAGCAAAAAATGAAAAAGATAAAGCAAAAAATGAAAAACATAAAGCACAAAATGTAAAAGATAAAGCACAAAATGAAGAAGATAAAGCACAAAATGAAAAAGCTTTAGAAAAAAATCTAAAAGACAAAATAGATTATGATAAAGGCAGTAAAAAAGAAACTTAAAAATGTGGTCCAATTATTATGTAGATAACGAATTTTTGTTGTACAAATCTCTTAAAAATTTTTAGAACTTTTAGACATGCATTAGCCATTGCTGGATACAAATCGGCTAACGCTTTGCCATTTTGACTGTAAGTTTATTTCTACTTGTTTTTAACGTGTACATAGACAACTTTTAAGTAGCGTTTAGAGTAATAGCGTGAATTTTAATTTTTAAATGATGTGAATTAATCAATATTTTCTTTATACACTTATGCTAAAGCTTATAAAAAAATAGTCTTCACAGTGTACTTATACTCTTGTTACGTTTATTGAAAAATGCTTTTCGGAGCAAAAATACAGAATAGAAGTCAGTACAAAAAATATATCTTTGTTTAGAGATGGTGCTTAACTTACTACGTTGTACATGTTACATTGTAATTATTTAACTTGTTAATCGTTTTCCTCTGTCAATATCGTGCAACTGACAGTCCAATGTAAACATTTTAGATACATTCAAAATAGTCTAACTCTTGTATAAATTTAATAATTTAAGTTATTATGAAAAATACTAAGTTTATAATTTAAAGTTCGTAAGTAAAGTAAAAAATTCCAAATTTTGATTTATTAGAGAAATAAATTAAGTTAAATATACATAACTTAAAATTAATGAGTTAAACTTTTTTTCAATATATATTTTCGACATAAATAAGACAATCAAGGAAAAATTTGGTCTCATTGTCCGTGGCTTAGGGATATTTTAGAAAAATAACCAATGTAATACTTCCAGTCGTGTGAAGAAATTTTTAGACTTGAATCATGTGTCTCTTTCCTCATGATATTTTCAATTTCATTGTCAGAATACTGTGAAAATGGATCTGATTCAATTAAAAAGTCTGTTTTAGTAATGTATATACTGTTTTGATTAAATCTGTTTCTCCAATCGTCAGTATATGTTTTTGTTTTCAAATATGAACAATTTGGAAGCCAAAACGTAACTGAATCAATAATCCATTCCCATCCAGATCCTTGTACTGTGTTATTAATATTTTGGTTTAAAACATCTTTTACTACGTAAGATTCATTACAAATTTCAGTATCTTCTGAAATCGAATCTAGTAAGATGTTTTCAATCTGCTCTTCAAGATCAGTTTGTGTGCTTTGATGTGTGGATGGTGTGTACTGAAAATTCGATATACCATTGGACTGTGTCTGTTCTTTTGAATTGAGGAAAGTTTCAGGTAAATGAGTTGCAACTATAGCTGATCCTAGCAACGTAATTAGCCCAGCAGCATATGTTGCCATACATATTGAAGATACTCCGAGAACTGTTTGAATTAACGTTGCTAAATGAACTGAATCAAGTAGAGTGTTGAGTTCTGTGTAAGAGAACCAGCCTCTTTTTCTTGCTTCTTTATAAGCAATGTCTTTTTCTAACCTTAGTAACCTTTCCCAAAAATCTTGATTATGTACATAGACTGTCCAATTCTGAAAAAAAAAAATTGAAAATAGTATAAAAAATTGTTTACATATATAAATCATTGAATGATTTTTCAAAATTTTTAAGTAGACATTTGTTTTTGTATAAATTAATAAATATTTCTTACAATGGCTTTTAAAAAGTCCTTTTCCAAACGATTCATTTTTGCAGTACTCAAATGACCTGATTGTGCCCATTCTGTATTGAATACTTCATCCTCTTCTCCATCATCGTGTAAAAACTTACTGGCTACCATCTTAAAATGTAAACAATTTTTTATAATCTTCTATTAAATATAAGATATAATGTTCTAAGACTTGTCAAATATTTACCAATGAAACCAAAAACAGTTCGGAAGGTGCCACTCTCTGAAGATACTCTGGATTACAATCTTTTAACCTTTCAAGATACAGTAAAGCCAGAACCAGAGAACACGGTGACACACAGGCATTTCGAGAGATTCGACTCGCTTCTTCAACATCCAGCCGCTCCAGGGTTTGTCCATTCTTAACTTCAGTAAATATTTCAGCAGCAAGTTCTGCAGTACAATTAAAAGTAAACGTGAGTACAGCAAATTGGCTATGAATCAACATTGCCGAAATCAGATGTGCAATCTGTCTAAGCACAACATTAAGAATACAAACCTGTCACAGGCAAACTCAAACAATCTGTCACTGGCAATTTCGTGTAATACAACGTTTTCGAGATTCGACTGAGAAACTCGTCGTGCTCATCGACGCCCTAAAAATAAATTGTGTTTCAACAATCGGAGCAATCAAACAATCAAAGTAGATAAGTGCATAAGTGCATGCTTCGCGGTATGCAAGGAGGTAATTACTGGCTTACCGTAAATTTCGCATATGACCTCTTGTCCTTCGAGATGCGCGTCATTTTTGGAGGAATCGAACGACTGGAAGTCGGTTCCTCCGGTCCAAAAAAAAATAAGAACGGACAGCTGCCTGTTTGGAGAGGCTGAATCTTGAAAGTATGCGTAATTTCGAAAAAATTAACCTATGTACGGGAACGATCGCCCGAGCACGACGAGAAAAATGTTGGACTTCTCTGCGCGGTGGAGGTGGAGAGCTGACTGAAGTTGGCGAGCGTAGAGTGCCAACTGTGAAATAATACTTGCTAAACAGTGTATGATTGTATGTTAACTTTGTTGTATCAGTTTTATGTTTTAGAATATTATTGTTACTGCAAGGCATCAAAAGATAATTTTGATCTTGGAATAGGATATCAATTATGTGCTTATTTTATCATTTAAAATTAACTTTTAAAACAAAAAATTCTTAAAACAGTAATAAGATCTACAAATCTTACTTAAATTTTCGATTTTTATAAATTTTTCAAACATCTTTTTGATACAATCCCATCATACTATCTTAATTTTCATTTCTTCCATCAATTATCAATTTTTCAATAACAAAAAGTCCTCCAAAATTCAAGCACACATCAACAATCGCAGCAACAATAAAAAAGCGCGCGCAAAACTTTCAAAACGCACCCACCACCCTATTGGCAGCCCTGCACCCAGCTCAGACCATTTAAATCGAATCGATCCGCCTCTCGATAGTGGGCGGATTCGCCAAAATGATAATAAACCTGAATTAATGAAATTCCCTCGCACAGCAGTATCCATGGCCTCAAAACAAGCCTGACACTCATCCCACTTAACCGTCAGCGGACTCATAAAAGCCCAGCGCGTCATTGACAATGTAAACCAACGCCAACAATCCAGCGCCTCTACAAAATTAGATCAAGTATACCCAGCGGCTGGCTGCTACTTACATATATATACAAAAAAAAAGCTACATAACACTGCAAAGGAGAAAGCTAACCCAGCGCGAACTTCAGGCCCGTTCGATACTTGACATATGTCATATTAGAGATAATACGCGAATTGGTAATTGATGATTCGGGGTGGCGCGCGCGAGCTGCCGCCCGAGCTAAATAGCCAGAGTGTCGTGTGTGTGTGCATTGACAGAGTTGCGAGCGCGTGAGAGGCGCGCTGGTTTTTTTCGGCTGGACGCGCGCTCGCCTGAGAACGAGATGAGCTGGTAATAATGCGTCTGAAGGGGAAGAACAACAGCAAGTCGTTTCCCAGCGTCTACAAAGTGCTTTCGCGCATATGCCGTAAGTAGATGGTTTGAGTGCACGTAGCACAAGCCTGTATACCCCTCCCCCAGCTTTCGCTCGTCTACTTTGCACGTACGCGGCCGATGCATTTCTGCTTGGCTCGACTGAAAAGTCTTCACTAATCAATAATGCCCGTTTATCTGGCTTGTTCTCTTTTTTCTCTTTTTTTTTGCGATTCTTCGCAGAGGAGATGATTGAGATTGGTCGAGGGACTGTAGGGGTGTGATTGTGGAACTGATTGTCGATGGTGTTGTATTTTTTTTTGGCACTTTTTTTTTTATTGTTTATTCGGTTTTGCGTTGTTTACTTGTTCATGTTATTCTTGGCGAGTACCTGCTACAAATTTCAGGTGCAGAAATTCTAGCCTCGAGCGTGTTACATAATTGTTCCTAAAATGGAGTAGGCTTGCAACCCTTTGCATTGTATATTATTTTATTTTACATTCATTTTGACAATCAGTTCTCATATTTTGTTGCGGGAAGTTCCATTTAACATTATTTGGGATGATAAGATCAATTGATTGTTAACTTTTGATTCTTTATTCGTTTGGAAAGAGTACAGTTGTTTATTTTTATTGACCCTAAAGAAAGACTGATACTTTTTGTGAATTTTACAATGAATGTTCTCTGCACTGTAAAGAAATTATTTAATAAGCTCAAAAGTATGTATTTTCAAGCATATTGTTAAAGTAGAGCAGTTGTAAATTATTAATACTGATTTAAAACTTTAGTAAATAACAGATTGTTTAAGTTTGCAATTTTTTGAATTATTGAAAAAATTGTTTGTACCTCAATTTTATCCTTTTTATGTTTATTAAATTCTATAAATAATCTTGCTCTTTAGTAGTATCGTTACTTTAATAATAGGCACTAATAACAATAATAGTAACCTTATTGATTATTTTCTTAGTAATATTATGTGCTTTTAACCTTGTATTCAATACAATCAAAAGTTTATTACTAACTTACTTTTTAATGATAGTAATTCATTCTTATCTCTTATAGTATTATTATTATATATTATTTATTAGAATTTCATATTTTATAAAACTTTACTTATTCAGGTGCTGTCGACAAAGCTCAACTCGATGGATTTATGGCTGAAAGTGCAGTAGCTCCTTTAAAGAGTGAGATAAATGGTAATACCATGGGTTTTGCAACGCAGCCGATGAATGATACGGCAGACAACTCAAACACTGTATACGCTGTTGGACATTATGCACCAAAGGTCTTGAGAAACTTGAACTCCCAAAGACTTAAAAATCAGTTCAGTGATGTTGGCTTGGTTGTTGGAAACACAGTCATCAGAGCACACAGATCTGTATTGGCGGCAAGCAGTGCTTACTTTAACGCTATGTTCACTGGTGGATTGGTGGAAGAACAACAAGAACTAGTAGAAATCCATTCAATATCTGAAAAAATCTTGTCCATACTTGTAGACTTTATTTACACTGGTAATGTTAATATAACTCAAGACAATGTTCAGGAGCTATTTGCAGCAGCTGATATGTTGGAATTGGACGAAGTAGTTTCTAGTTGCATTTCTTACTTACAAGAACAACTGCATTATTCCAATGCCCTTGGAATTTACAGGTACTAATATGTTTATTTTTAAAAACAATTTAGATCAATCTCTGCTAAATTAAATAATTATATCTTATATAAAAACAAAACTTTTGTTACTACTGATTTTTATTTTTATTTAATATTTTACAATTATGTTTTTTTTTTTTACAGATTTGCAGAAGCTCATAATCGAGTAGACCTTCTGGAGACTGCCTTACGTTTTATTGAAGTCAATTTTCCTCGAGTTTCACAAGAAGAGGAATTTTTGGATCTGCCAAAGGAACATCTAGTTCATTTTCTTAGTAGTGAAAACATTCTCATTGATACAGAATTTCAGGTTTGTAAAATAACATAAAAACTGTACTTAAATTTAAAGAATTTTTTTAATACTTTTTATATATTGGACTACAATTTTGGTGCAGGTCTTCCAAGCAGCATATAATTGGATCACACATGACGTACCAGCCAGACGTTGTTATGTATTTGAAATATTTAGCCACATAAGATTGCGATTGTGCTCCATGGCTCGCCTTGATCGAGTAATATATGAATGCAGCGACGGTAGTCTTACGCTAGCTTTGACCTCTTTCCAAAAAGACTTGTTATCTAATAAAGGATGCCTTGTACCATTACGAGCACAACCTCGTCTTTGCGCTAAGAAAAACATTTTAGTAATTGGGGGTTCAAAACGTGAACATTCAACAGATGGCTGGGTTAGACCCGCTGAAAGTACCTATGAGACTATCAACAAATATGACACATTTAATAAGTACGTAAATTTCTTTTTATCATTCTCTTTTATAAAAAATTACTTGTTCATTATGTATACTACTACTTAAATTATTAAATTTAAACAATATAATTTAATACTTTTTTTAGCACATGGAGCGAAGTTGCACCTATAGGAATTGGGCGTATATTACCAGGCGTAGCTTTATTGGACGGAAAAGTATACGTTGTAGGTGGAGAATTAGAATCTTGTATTATTGCAAACGGCGAGTGTTACGATCCTCGCGATGACGTGTGGACTTCTATAGCCCATATGATAGAACCTAGATGCGAATTTGGATTATGTGCCTTGGATAATAGTTTATATGCATTTGGCGGTTGGGTTGGTGAAGATATTGGAGGTACTATCGAAGTCTACGATCCACTGACAAATACTTGGACTCTCAGCGGAAAACTGCCTGAACCACGATTTAGCATGGGTGTCGTTGCTTACGATGGTCCGTCATTTATTTTTTATTACAATCTTGAAGTAACTTGAATGTGAAATTATGAATTTTAATAAATTCAATTAAAATATGATTTACAGGATTAATATACATCGTTGGTGGGTGTACACATGATAGTAGACACCGTCAGGATGTAATGAGCTATAATCCAGTGACAAGAGAATGGGTTTCCTTAGCGCCAATGTTAACACCTCGTTCACAAATGGGTGTTGCTGTTCTTGACGGTTACATGTACGTCGTTGGAGGAACCAATAAAAACCAAGAAGTTTTGTCTTCCGTTGAACGATATTCTTTCCAAGACGTAAGTTCTAATTTATATTATATATTGTATTTACTAATTTATAAAGAGTATTTATATTAACATTTTATTTCTATTACAGAACGAATGGTCTATGGCTCCTCCATTAAATGTTGGTCGATCGTATCCTGCCGTAGCCGCGGCTGATGGTCGTTTATACGTGATCGGTGGCGATCAGCCGCAAGAAATAAATTTCTATCGAACGCAAATAACGGTGTCCACCGTTGAACGTTACGATCCACTTTTATATAAATGGATTGAGTGTGCTCCTCTTCCAACCAGTAGAGGTGAGGCTGCTGCAGTTATCGCCCCCTTCTGATTGGAATTATAAATTTTGTTACGGCTCTTCGCTTGTTATCATTCATTTAGATTAAGATTTTTTTCATTTATTGCGAAAGTGAGGAAATTGATTGAGGTAAACAAAAATTTTAAAACGATTCTTTTTTTTATAAATCACTAGCTGTTGCAGTCTAGTGTGTTTTTATTAAATAAATCATCTTGAATAGTTTTATTACTTATGACAGAGATGGGCACGTATAAGTTAAAAACTTCTTTTTTTAATCTAAGGCTTTGTAAGGGCAAAAGATTAAAGGCAATTTAATTTAAAATTTTTCATACATCGAAAAAAGTTTGCAAATAATACTTTTTAAGAAATAGGCTATTTATAAAATAATATTAAAATATTTTCGCTTGATGAAATATAAGAAGTCTATTTTTTCAAAAAAATAAATGAATATTATGTAGAAATTAATTGCACTGTAATTTGCCCATTTCTGCTTATGTGATAGGAAATACATTTTTTTTCGTTGTGTAAATAGATTCTTACCAAAGTTATTGGAAATTAATCCAACTGGTGATATTGACTTATAAATATATTAAAATTTTACACGAAAAGTAAGTAAAATATGCATTCGAAAACGCGTTTACAAGTGTTCACATCATTAAGATGTCACGCGATTCCATTTATACAAGTTATCCGCTTTCTTTATTGTCGAGAATTTTTTTTACGCATTTACACTGACGCAATACACGGAACTGATCGTTTATTATAATAATTATATATGATACTCTTTTATTATTGCTTTTAAGAATCTATTGAATTGAAAAATCATAAAAGTCTAAAATTATCTTAGCGAGAACAAGATAGCGAAAGAAAAAGAACTACGTGAGGCTGATAAACTACAGTAGATTTTTTCAATATTTCTTATGTGCAATAATCATATCAATTAGTTGTCCTCTTTTATATGTATTCTCACTGGTAATTTCGTACTTGACACTTGTAGCCTAGTTCTTAAGTTAGCTTACAGCTCGAACAATCTCATAACTAGTTATGATCTCCGCAATGATAAAGGTGAAGAAAGCTATAACGAACCGTAGATGGAATAAATTTTAAAAGAGCATACTCCTTAAATGTTCCTAATTACTTGTAACAACACATACCATGCATGCGCTAACACACATGAGAAATGCACTTCAGATTGTCCATCGAATCGTATCCTTCTAGAGGAATTGAAAAATAACAAACAAAATAAAGTCAACAATATTCGTCCGTTATTGATTGGGTGTCAAGTCGCCCGCGATGACTCTTTTAATTGTATATAAAGATATTTTATAGAGATGTGTAGAACGCAAATACTAGAGGAATAAACGAAAAGTTTATAAAAGAAAATTAACGAAATAACGATTCCGAAGAACCTTTATTATTGCGAAGGTTTACGATTGCTTGATATATCAGTATAAATCGAGTGCCTAGAAACGTGAAGGAGGATCTTGTTAGATTATTGAACTTGTAATCGATTAATTTTTATTACACTGCATGACATTTAGCGATTTCACTCGAAAAAAAAATGAACGGTCGATTCTATCTAATCAACACATTTAAAGTGAATATATTGTTATGAAATGATACAAATCATCCGGAAATACATTTTTGTCAAATAAAATTAGTAGTGTGTTGGCGATATGATGAAAAATAACTCTAAATAGGACAAAATATAGAGAATGGAATGAAAGTAAAATTTACTGATACAGAAAAATTATCGTACAAATAGCGATTTAATAATTACATATTGCAATAACTATAATGATTCTCAATTTTTATTTTCAAAGCTTATTTTGAGAATATTTTGCTGTGTATTTATTACCTGTAAATTTCATTTGAATTAATTTAATTACTATTTTTACTTATAAAGTAAAAATTTATGAGACTACTTGATCGAAATTCCCGATCACAAATATTTTATTTTAGTATTTAACGTATAGATATAATCTAGTCGATATATTGTTTAATATTGACTTACCATCTTTTTAATATCTAAAAGTAGAATTTAAGGACCATTTTCCGTTTTTACAAAATATGTATCTATTACTTGGTTCTTAAACTTTCAATAGTTTTAATTTGTTATAGCTTCTCAAGTACTATTTCTCTGTCAAACATAAGTATCTTTTACAAATAACCACTGATATTTTATCAACTTACATTGCGGTGGAGACTTGTTAAATGTCTAAACAAATATTACAGATATGAATCAGCTAAAAAAATGATCACCTTTTTTAGATATATTCACTTATACACTTGATAAAATAGCAATCTACCGTCTATTTTTGTCCGTCTACATCGATGCAGTCACATGATCTCTCTGTATCGTAAAGCCGTTCTTCGATGTATCATTGAATGGCCTTTTTGCTTATCGGAAACTTAATTTTAATGCATTTAGCTTGTAAGCCATATCTACGAAAATGTTGTTAAAACAAAAATAAAAAAAAATGAAAAAAAAAAAGAAAATGAATAATACACTCTGTCGAAGGAATTGCTCTGAGCTCACTTGTAGAAAATACCATACACCTATGAATAGAGAGCAGCATAAACCTAAATGTCTCAAGAAAAATTTAGTTAACAAAGCATTCAAAGCTTATTTCACGTGCATCCGTCAAGCTCTTCCATTGAAAAAAAATCAACAAAAAGGAATAATAAACACTGACTTCGAAAAATCGAGTGATTTAAGCCGTTTTTTATACAGAAACAAATCGAACAAAAGTATTGTTATAATATTAGCATAGTATCTAATGGAGTGCGAACGTAATGTGGACAAAAATAAAGTGAGCCAAACACGATCGAATTTTTAAAAGCAGACGATGTAAAAATAAAACATTTAAAATGACGGCGAATCTGCGTATGTACCGACGATTGGATTTTCTATTATTGTATTTATTAGGCTGTTAAATTGATAAAAAATAATTGTAGCTCTCAGTCGCTTATGGTTTTACAGCTGTTAAGATTAGTAATACTGATTGTTTTTCGTTAGTGTGCAAAATGATGATATGTATAATGAGAAAGTTTAATCGTAGGTACATATTCATAGTTGATTACAATCTTAACGTTTATATATTGTATGAATATCAACCAATCTATAATACATAATTACATAAGGTTAAAAAACCATGGACGTGTTAAATATTAAGAATTAAAAGTAAACAAAAAAGTATAATGTGCAATCGAATTTGACATAGGTCGTATTATATTAAATATTATATAACGCAAAAAATCCCGAAGATGCATCTATGATACATAGATCTGTGTTCCGGTGCATTTTTTTCCTTTTTTCTTCGAGAAGAGCTTTATTTACAAATAGGTAGGAAGAAGAATATATGTGCGTATTCACTTAAAGGTGAAACTGCGTGTTATTTACGGATATAAGCGACGATTCGAGCGTTTATTACGCTTCACTTATATGGTATGATTTCATCTTATTAAAGAATATGTAAGAATAAAGTGGATTTTTATGAATAAGTCTTATTATTGTTTATGTATGAATCATACATTATTTACGTATTATTTATCTTACTATATTTATACTGTAAATGTTTTTTCTGCTTGAAATGCATTACGTTAATCGAATGCAGTAATTTACAATAATTATGAATATACTAAACCGTAAACAACGATTCATCCCATGATACAAGCAAGTTTATTAATTTATACCATTAAAATGTAAAGTCGTATAATAATATCGCTAGCATATAAAAATTTCGCTTAGCAGAGCTTCCCTCGTGTCTGTCTACAATATTAAATTGACTTTATTCTAAATTGAAATAAATGCGGAACGTAATTTTACGGACTGACGCCTTAATCAAGTATTTTGCCAAAAATTTGTATAATTATCAGAGTATTAAATTTTAATAAAATTTTACGGATATTTCTCTTGATTTGTTTTCAAAATACAACAAAAATTTTAATTTGACAGATTAATTATCGCACTGCTGAAATAGCTGCGTTACGTATAAATTAATTGTCGAAAACGCACGATTCA
>JAPYZB010002455.1:0-16803 GCA_030522745.1 Eupelmus kiefferi
GATTCGAACTTCTAACACTTCGAAACGTGTTTCCAAAGCGATTTGACGAAACTCAAAATTTTACTATTACAAAGCTTCCTCTATGAGGAAGCAATTATTGAATCTGCAATATTGAATAAAGTTTGTAAAAATATATATATTAAGTTATTTTCTCAGTACAAAATCCAGTCTGTGACGTTGATCCAATAAGTAGATTGATATTTTCATGGAACACCAGAAAATTAAGTTACTACGTCACACAATACCAAAGCGTAAAAAAATGCATTTTTCATTTCGTCCCAACCATAAACATAGGCTTTCCAAGCCTCTATCCACTCGAGATCGACACGTCTCTTTGTCATCAAAAACTAACAATCCCTATTATTATAGCTATCGGCACAAAGCCGTCACTTTTACCTTTGGAAACCAATAAACTCGCAAAAAAGGCGTCGGCCCCCATTCAAAGCTCTTCGACGTAAAGCGATTCGACGACTTTTTTCTTTCATTCTCCACTCTCGCCTGACCTAAAGCACAATAATGCTCCTTTTCGACACACTCGGGAGGCTCGCTTTCGGCGTTAGTTACGATCGTATCATTTTCTCGGTAAAAATTTTCTTTCTGTCTTTTTACCGGCGCTTTCCAGCCGCGATTATGACGTCGCGGGCTGGTTCTTTGATATTTCGGGCTCCCCGATGCGATCGATATTATAGAGGGAGAAAAAAATGAAGGGGGGAGAATAATGTAGAGGCGCTATTGGATCGCGATGCGCACCCCCCTTGGCCAGTTTCTTGTGAAGGCATCGGGGATGTATGTATTGGGAGTCGCGAGCGGGCCAATAGGGGATGTTGATGGTTGGAGAGCGAGAGAAGGAAATGGCAACTTTGTTATTTGTTCCTTCCCCTTTTTTCATCTTTTTGATCGTAGTGTTTTTGTTGGAGCGTATTCTTGGGGTTTGTGGATCTTGATATGGTTTCTTGGAATTAGGCGAGGTTTAAGTTTATTATAGAGGGTCTGGATTATTATGAATTTAAGTATTGTAAAACAAATGCCAAATTAGTATTCTTATATAAAGTAAATAAATAAAAATAAGATAATGTTTATGCTTATTTATAAATTTTATCCTTTAAATTTCGGTTTTCATTATCATAATAATAATTTTAAAAAATAATCTTTAGAAAACAATTTTTGAATGTGGATGAAACCTGCAATATAAATTATTAGATATACAAACTTCTGTTATGTCAAACGAAATTTGACAAAGTTTAACCGTACTTTTTTTATAAGTTTATTTAGAGTAACTACTAAATATAACATTAGTTACTTAAAAATCAACTGATCGCTGCAATCTCCACAAATAATTTCATTCTCGCCACTCTCCAATATCTCCACAAACCCCATAACTTTACAATAGACCATCTTTACTCCATTGACCCGAGCCAACGCTTACGTAACAGCAACACCTGCCAACAATAGCCGCATATAAATCCTTCGGTAAACATACAATTTTCATCAGTCTATTAAATTCAAAAATCGAAAACGACTCGCCGCTCTGCATCAACACAATTATCTAAATGTAGCGTGTCACACATATGCGCTACGTACAGCCCAGCCACTCCAAGATTTACGAACAGAAAGGCAGCATCTACACGACATTCTCCTCCCTCTCTTCATTCACGCTACTTTTCTGCCCCATCCGCGCGCGTATATACCTCTATTATTCGGGGCCGTTACATCCTCCTCGCGGCGGCAGTTTCGAGTTATACTTTATTGGGCAGAAAATTCTCTACAATAAAGCCAACTTGTCTCCCCATCCTCTCTCTCTCTCCCCTATTGTCGGCACGATTTATCGTCGCGGCGCGCCGGATGGCCGAAAATCTGTATAGAGACAGAGCCCGCAGCTTGCGAGTTTTACCCAGCATAGACAGAGAAAAATCATTCATCCATTTATTGTCCGTCGTCGCAGAGGCTGCAAAGCATCGATTATTACCGCGGCACCTTTTATTGTTGCTCGCGAGCGGCACCTTTTTTTTCCTCTCGTTACGTGTCGTTTCTCGCTCGCAGGTAATCGTTAAGTCCTTTAACTCTTGTGTCTATATGCGATATTATACGCGCGCAGTTTGACGCGGCTGCGGATAATGCCGGGGAGAGAGCGCCGAGTTCTTTTGTTTCTTGCGAGCGCGGCTTGGTCGGTAATTATAGCACCTATGGGTAGAGAACGAGCGCATACTGACGGTTTCGCGAGTTAATTTTATAGCTAGTTTTATAGCGTTTTTCCAGATTGCTGGATGTGTGTGGGTGTGCGGCGCTGCTGTTAAGAGCCTGGCCTTTTTTGCGAGAGGCGTTGGCTCGGGGAAAAATGTGGTGAGGTATATAAGTGAGTGACTTTGGATTTGACGATGTTGTCCTAAATACTTGGGATTATAGTATTTGTCTTGCGCGTTACTGGTAGATAGTTTGTAGTGATTTAATTTTATTTATGCAAAATACTTTGACGAATAAAATGTAAACAGATGGTAATAATATCTACTGTTACATAATTAAAACCATACCTGTCACTATAAAAATCAAATCTTGAATTCACGTTTATGTAATATTACAGAACTCTGCCAACGTCATTAAAATAGTCCGTCCATCAAAAAATAAAAAAGGAAACGATTTTTTTAGTGCATCGACAAACGGGTGCGAGCTATAAACGTTCCCCGTTCCTCGAACCCGTCAATAAACGTTTTGTCGAAATATACCACATCGCTGCGATTCCCACATATCGGTCGCCGCGCCCCTTCGGGTCTCAAACATAATATATAAAAGTCGTCAAAAACGCAAAAAGCGAGACTGCAACATACATATACCTGCGCGAGAAGCGTCGGGTTTTGCGCTCGGGTCAACCAAACAAATACAGCGTGAAAAATCCGCGCGCAGCGTGCGGTATATCCTAATGTATATTCACTTATATCTTTACGCATGCTAACACGTGCAAGTCAGTTTTTCCGGGTATAGAAACCAATAATGGCGATGATGCGAAAAATGTCTCGCTGAAAGGACCCAAAGACGACATAAAAGGCAGTTCCATAAAGACATCGGAGGGTCGCGCGCGGGCTCAATGAAGAATAAAGCCGGCACGCTGAAAAGTACACACACCGATCGTCACGCGTGCGAGAATTTTCCAAATGAATTGGCTCCCATCGACGTGTGCTCGCCGAGTCCATTTCCCGAAAATTAGATTCTCATAAGGCGCGGCCGTGGAAAATCTGTTTACATTCATCGGGCCCGGACGACGCGACGGGGGCAGGTGAGCCCCGGGACCCATTGTGCCCCTCTCTCGAGAGCTCTCCATTTTTCCGGGCCCTTTTCAGCCCCGAGAAACTCGCGATCCGAAAGTCAACCTGCCCGGAACCCTGAATAGACTCCGAGCGCCCCCATTGTGCGCGCGCACGGAGCCATTGTCACGTGGGTCCTCTCGGCGCGTGCGCCTGGGTGTAGATTTCAAGGGCGCATTGTCGCTGCTCTCTTTGGGCCCTCTTCTTCTCGCCGTCTCTCAAGTGGCTCGGCCCATTGTCGGAGTCAATCTGTGCCTCGTTAAGCGCTTATTTTCGCACTGCGCGCGCGCACCTTGCCTTCTTTTCTTTTTTATTCTCTATAAGCGCGCACAGCACCGGGCCCCGCGCGCTCGTTATTATGTGTGCGCGCGCATGTGGCTCGTCTGCTAGGGGGTGCGTATTACAAGCGCGGGAACCGACGATTTGTCGGCTGACCTCCCGTCGGCTTTTTCCCTGTAAATCGAGGAAGGAATCTCGTTCCTCTCTGTCTTTTCTTTTTAACTCGGTGTTTGTCCGTTCGACTTCTTTTTGGCTGTACGTGCGCGGGCTTGGTGTGTTATAGGGTCCTTTATTTCTGTCCCTTCGCGCGAGGCGATGGATTTTCTTTGGAAAACGTCGGGTTGACGGGGGATGCGTGCGAGTGGTGCTTGATTTCTCTATTTTGAGAGACTTTTGGAGACTATTACACGCGCTCAGGTATGCAAGGACGGTTATGGGTTATTAATCGTTGTTTACGATACGTGTTGATGGCTGAGCCTAATTGTTGGAAGGAATGTTTAATAGACTTTTTATATCTCCCATTTTTTTCTTTCAGATAATTTTTTACGTTTATTGTAGTCCTGAAATGGTTTACAGAAGACAGATTATATAAAAATTAAAATAAATAAATTTCAAATGTTTTATGAATTGTCTAAGACAATAATTGTTAGTTTATTTTTATCAAAAATTAAGAATAATTTATAAAAGAAGACTATTTTATTTGAACTTCATATAGAATATTTTGGAAAAAATATTTGATATTTTTACATCTCTAAGTGCAATAATCTCAGTGTAGTTTATTATTATTCGGTAATTAAGTATTATAGTCTCTAGTGTAAGCAATTTAATAAAAATTAACTTGTAAAGTTAAAAAATTATCAAAACATACAAATGTACTTCTAAAATAATAAGATTTTTTGTGACTACTAAATTAATATTACCAAATCGTGTATTTGTACTAATAGACTTTTAGAAGTACTCTAGAGAATTATAAATCAAAGATTATTAAAAATGTAAACTTTAATAATATATCTTAAAAACTTAGTACAATTAACAAATACGTTAATTATTTTTGAATTTATATATTACATTTTTCATACAAAAATTATCAGTTATCAAAATTTTACATTTAATACGCAACATTTTTAGGTAGGCATTTAGCTTTAACCTCTAATTCAGGAACACCATTTTTTGTCACACGGTTATTACAAAAGACTGAAAAGCAAATATCACTACTAGTTTCGTAAATCTTTTGAAGTTTCATAGGAACCTTGCCATCATCGCACTTCACTTCATTCAAATTTGTTATTTCAGTAAAATGTCCATCTTCAAACACTTTTATAGCCCGAGAAGCATCATCAGAACGAATCCACAGTAAAATACCTCCATTTTTCAAATTATAACCAGCAAAAGAATATTCTGTTTGCAGATTAAGAGTTGCGTTTACTCTAGTTTTTAAGTTGTTGTCTACTTGTGTGCATTGGATTTTTTGCGTTTCTTTAACGGTTGAACAAATTAAAAACAGATTATTTTCATGAGCTGTAATAATTTTGCGATTGGTACTTAGATTTGCTAAGTCCAGAAATACACTATTTTCTCCTGGCGCGTAAAGGCCAACTCCAGTAACACCCTTTTCTTGTGTCGCAGTAAAGTAAGTTTTTGTAGGAGTAGTAAAAACAAGAGCGTTTGTTCCGATTATCTTCTTGTAATTTTTCAATCCTGGTTTCAACAGTGGTACTGGAGAACCAATTTGTTTTCCGGTAGTGTCAAAGGTAAAAATGCACTCTTTATTTCCACAAGCCTCGTCTTTGTTAACGATGATTGAAATAGTACCACTTTCTTCAACGATACCAACACGCTCTTGATTAGGTTTCAATGAGAATTCAAACTTGGCCGTTTTGCATACCAAATTAGTCATATCCACTATGTAAAATTTCACAACTTTTGTCGGTGTTTGCTCTACAACGTAAAATTTTTGATATCCTAGTGATCGAATAATTGCAAATTTCAAAGGATTTATTATTGCAGAGCCTTGACTATGCCCAGGATCCAGTTCGCACTGCACTCTAAATGCACGCTTATCAAATGTATGTGACAAAAGGTTTAGACTACACTTTAAACTATTTTTTGCACCTTCTTCACTAATACAAGTTAAATAAGGCACAGACACCGCATTATCATCACTGAGAATCGGACGGAAAACGTCATAAGCTGTTTTTTCATCTTTCTTTAAATTGTACGTTTTCATGTAGTTATGAGATTTTGCCGTTGCTTGTATTGAGACATCGACAAATAAAAGAATTAAAGCAACAATTGCTCTTTTCCTTGATAACATTTTCAAGCGATTATATGCTAACGTCACACAAAATAAAAACTTCTGGAAATAAAAATAAGAAAATCTCATTAAAGTTTTATAAATGATATATTTTTTATACTTTAATTAAAAATTAAGAAAAAAACTTGAAGCTGCAAAATAAACATGCATAAATATTTTTAATTTGCGTTTAACTAAGATAATATTTTATTTTAATGTAGTTAAATATAAAAGCAAAAAAGAAAATTAAAGTACTTTAATTTCTAGCAAACAGATTTTATGGCTTTTTATAATGATATAATTTTTTAGATCTAATCAAAAGTAAATCTGTACATTTAAACTTACGTTTGCTGCGTAGAATGTCTCTTGATCTCTAGTCAAAATTAAACTGAGCGTCTGTTCAACTGACTGTCGTGCAACTTGGTCAAGGTTTATCTCGCGTACACTTAGATATTATTTCATCGATGATGTCAAATGTTATCACTATCATTTTTACTTCTATTTTTAAGCTTTTCATATGTTATTTTTCCTTTATCTCATAAACAAATATAAATAAAGCTAACAACTGGTAAACAATGGTTAAATTGATGAAAGAGAAAATTGTATTTGAATAATTATTTTTATACGATGTCAGTCTGTATTCATTGATAGTAATATGAATTAAAATAAATTTTCATAACTTTAAACAGTCTCTGATTTAACCTAAGATAATAAATTAAAATCACCAAATAACAAAAAGATTTAATTTATCTTTTATTTTTTATATTATGTAGAATCTTTTTCATTTTATTATATAATTGAGGCTTTATTATATAATAGTTTCTGAAATAAAAAATAAAACTACCAAGCGCTCGCCGGTTTCTCGATCCGGAGCCTCAATATCTGTCAAATAATATAAAACTTGAAACATTACCTTATTTGAAAAAGATGTTGGAATCAATTCTAATATGATAAATTTTATCAGGTCATTTTATGTAAAATGGAATGGTGCATTATATTATCTGTACGAAATGTTTCTCTGACATTATCAACTAATTATGCTATCATTTCATTATACTAAGTCGTGCCAAGACTTCAAAACATCCAGTAAAATAATTTTATCAATAAATAATTAATATTTAAATAAATCTGGATAAAATGCAATGATAAAAATTTCCTATAAATATTTTATTAAAATATACACTCAATACAAATCATAACAAAAACACATTATTAATATTTTAAATTATGTATTAAATAAAATTTTCAATTTATATGATATCATGCTTATTTACTAAAACAAATACGATATTATATAAATTAATTTCAGATTTTTTAATTTGAGTTATATTTTTTGAGAATCAATATAACCTAAGAAAAAATATTATTTTGTTTCCTGAAAATCACATTTTAAAAAAGAATACGTAAATCAAAGAATCTCTTCTTATATGTATTAATTTCTTAATAAATCATATCAAAAATTCTAATAGATGTTTAATAGTTTATATTAAGTACTGCTTAAGCTACTGCATTTTGTCGTACATATATTATTTTTCATTTACAAAATCTGTACTTATACATTTAGCAGTTAATGTGAGAGTACCATTGTTATTTTCTTGTGAAATCTTTTGGCAATATTTTGCAAAACAAATTTCATCTTTATTTTCTAAAATGCTTGATCTTCCTTTTGAGTATTCTAAATCACACTTTAAAAACTTGTCGGTAAATAATTTTTTACTCTGACCATTTCGAGTAATTTTATAAACTTCATACGAATCTTTTGAAGATGTCCACAAAAGAATCCCGTCTTTTAAACTATGTACCATTTTCGGAGACTTATTGGGAATATTTAGAGTAACATTCATTATTATATTAAGGTTTTCATCTACTTGCAAGCAATGTAAATCCAAAACTTTTTCATCAGGCATTTCTATAGGCGCCCGACAAACTGAAAAAAGCTCATGATTTGTTGCTGCTGCCGAATATATTCTACTTCGATTCTGAGTATTTAAAGGGCCTAATTTTGGTATTCTTATGACTTTTTTTAAATCTTTTGATTTTACGGAATAAATGTTGGAAAAATCAGAAGTAAAGTTGTGCACATAGACATAGTAACCCTTGGATGGAGATTTTGTTGCAACAGAAAAAATGTATAAGTAAGTATTGTCAATATTAGACTCAGGAAAAAATTCTATTGGATCCCCGATTTGTTTAAAACTTGTATCAAAGGTCAAGATACAACGTTTTCCATCACATGGTGATTCATTTGTACTGATGATATCAAAAGTGTTTTTGTATGGAATTATGTAATTTTGCGTATATCTCTTAATTCTCAAAGCAATTTCATTTTCTGTAGAAATGCAGTTTTGCATATCAACGATGCGAACTTTTAGTACTCTTTTCACCCCATCATTTTCTTTCAAATATGTATTGTCTTCTCGAGAAAGAAGGATTTTGCTATCTTCTAATGTGTGTATTGATAAAGTATAAAAATTTATTACATTTTCCTTCCCCGATGACAAATGAATGCCACATTTTTTTGTTTCAATTGTTGTGCTTCTACGGTTATAAAATTCAGTGTAAATATTACAATATATATGTGTTCTATTTTTACCGACAATATCACATAACATAAAATTCAATTTATTCTTTTTATCAATAACTGGTACGTCCAATACCACTTTCTGATCTCTTTTAATGCTCCATCTTCGTTCTTCGATTATTTCTGAATTCACAAATTGTATGTCAGCCTCCAGATAAAAAAGTATTAATGTTGTGAGTATTTCCTTAAGCCGCATTATGATTCAGAAGATGTCTGATGTCGAGGTTGAAACAGTGTTTCCTGTAATATTACTATTATTAAACAAATACTCAACTATATTTTACAATTTCATGTCTATTTTGTATTTTAATCATTATAATAGTATTTAAAGTATTAATAATTTCTATTGGGTTAAAATATAATGTTACGTATTTTATCGTTTATCGTTGAACTTTACGACATATCAGTTGATATGATAAACTACTTTGTTGTATATATTTATATTTTCCAAATGGAAAATTTTATTTACTTACTTTTTCACTTATTTATTTCACTTATACTTTCACCAATAAAGATAAAGAAGCACTGAAACGCTCCATCCACGAGTCAAGCGCATACTAAAAAATTGTTTACCCGACTGCAAATTTAAGAAAGCAGTGGTAGTATCCAACCAAAAATAAAACTTAAAAATAGTGCGATGGCACAGTATGATCGAGAAAGCTCAAATGAATGATATCTTTTTATCGTAAATACTTGTTTGGAAACCTATATATGTATGTTATCTGTAGAGGGGTTCCAAATGACTTTATCGTTCATTTTCTTATATATGAGAGTATAAATGGTGCTATGTCTAAAATTAGTTATACTACCATTCTCTGTAAACTCTATTTACTTTTGTATAAATGTTTGTATGCGTACACATATGTGCATGTGAATATGAGTCAGAAAGAGTAAGTGCACAAAGCTTTTGAATAATTAAATTATATAATTTTTTACGAAGCATGTACTTTTTTCGAAATATATAATTTTACCGATGAAACATTTGGTTTTTGTGGAAAATTTAACATACTTCTTAAACCACGCTTATAAAAAGAAACAGAGATTTCTATATATAAAGATATAAATTTTCTTAAATTACTGATACAATTTCCCTACAGATTCTTCATTTGTAACAAATTTTGCTAACAACAACGTAGGACAAATTAGCTTCTTCATTTTGTGTTGTTTCTTCCAAAATTCTAAAAAGAATTTTCTATATTTTTGGTTTTACAAATATAGCCTAAAGCAATATAAATAAATTTTTCAGATTTCTTTTCTTTTTTGGAAAATTTTTTCTCCTAAGGCCAAAAAAACTTTTTTCTATTTTTTTTATTTATTGTATAGTTGTAAAGAAAAATAGTCACAAACATTCTTACCGAAAAATAGTCACAAACATTCTTACCGAAAAATAAATGTTTTCTTAGTAAAACTCCACTATAATATTGCCCTCACATATTAAAAGAAAAGCCTAATTCAACTATATCAGTAAAATCTCCGCTCCTCAGTGCCGCAGGTAATAGACCAGCGTGAGCCAAAAGCTTCATAATTATACTTTCACGCTGGTGCGCGCGTGCTGCGGGGTAGCAGTTTCCACTCGAAACTGTCCAATTCATCAACCGTGTGGTTCTCTCTCTTACTCTTACTATGGGGACCGAAAGCTCGGCACGCATCCGAGTGGGAGAATGGCAAGAAAAAGGCGTGTGACACGAGTGCAAGAGAAAAAGAAGGGACGCCATAGGTTTCGTAGAAATGAATAAGGTATAATGAGATGTCTCATTTTCGAAAGACTCGACTTTAGCGGCAGCCCTAAAGATTTTCACAAAGGGATGTCTCTTGTCGAGTGCCTGTTTTCCCTTTTTTCTCCTCTGCCCTCTCTTCTTCGTCTTTCTTCGGGACTGACCGCGACTTCTTCTGTGTACGAAAACTACGTTCTAACGCCACTTTAAAAATTCTTTTATGGTCCTTTATTTTCTTTTCAAAAAGTATCATCTACGCCTTTTGCCTTAGATCTTTTCGTGGAGATGCTTCGAAATATTTATGCGGCTTATTTCAATTGTTACTGGTATATAATGCTTTTTGCCGAAGAATTTGAAGTGGTACATTGTTCTAGGAACACAGATTTCAAACAGGTAAATTTCTATAAATTAGTAACTATTGGAGAATAATAATAAAAATGAAAGTTTTGCAACTAAATTTGACAATCTTTATGGAATTCTCATAAATTTAATATAGTTGTTTGTATTAAAAAATCTAATCTTGTAGTCACAGATCTTAATGAAACTTTGAGATATGGTTTCAAGTACAAAAAAATGATTATAGCCGTAGTTTTACCTTCTAACGCTTCGGGAAACTAAGGTTATAAAAGTTTGTAGTCTTATTTAAAAGAAAAAGTGAAAAAAGAACTTCTTCCTCAAATGAAAATAATAAGTGAGTCTGGAAATTTTCTAAGTAAATTTTCAATTACAAAAAGGACAGTAGAGAAAGCAAGCTTCAATTTATCGCTTTCAGAATAAAGAATTAATAATTAGAACTAAAGTTATGCTTGTTTAAATTTGAACATCATAAGTGTACAAAAATCGTTTAAATTCCTACTTTTAAAGTTTTAAAATTTAACCTTTAGTTTTAAAATTATCTTTTTGTAGCTCAACTTTAAACAAGCTTGGTTCTAATTACTAATTCTTAATTTTGAAAACGACAAATGAAGCTCACTTTCTCTACTTTGATTTCAGTTACAGAAATTTCTGTAGGATATTTCTAGAATAAATTACATACTTGCATTTTAAAAAGAAGCTCTTTTCACATTTTCCTTAAAATGAGACTATAAACGTCAATTATTCTCATTTGTTTTATGCTTAAAAACATATCCCAAAGTTTCATAAGATCTGTGACACTCTTCTTGTAAGATTAAAAATTAATAATTTAAGCGTTACCAAATGTTAATAACCATAAAAATATGATAAATTAACAAAACGTTTTCTTCTAAACGTAATAGAAGATACTAACGATTATAAAATTCGAAGCATCATTTCACGGTACGAAGAGACGAGTCAATAATTCACCATCAGTACTTACCAAACACACAGGGCATAACCTCATCATTTACATAAATGCATTAAATCAATCAATCAGTCAATCCTCCAACCGATAAATCAATCGATCAATTTCTTATTAACTTTTTCATTCATTCTTTCTTCCACAATGTTTCTCCCGGCTATCTCCCAGCGCGTTTTTCGTCTCGCCTTTCACTTTTAAACGCACTCGCACATCTATCCCTCTCTTTCTTTCTCCTCGGACCTCACTCAGCTTTCCCCTCTACTCATATCTATTATGCGAAGGACAGAAAGAGAGAGAGAGCGAGGAGCGTAGATGATGCACATGCGAAGAGAGTGATGAAAAAAGGCAAGAGAGAGAGAGAGAGAGAGAGAGAGAGAGAGAGAGAGAGAGAGAGAGAGAGAGAGAGAGAGAGAGAGAGAGATACGATGAACGCGCTAATATACGCATGGTCCATAAACAATCATCATAAATATTTCGGTCGACACATTAGCTGAGGCTCACACTCGCTTGCGCGTATATACGTAAGAACGAGTATACAGTATTCTACTCCCGCGTCCACTGGGCTATTCATCGCAAAAACTCAATATATCTCTTTCGCTCTTGTCTTTTTTTTTACGAAGATCATTTTTTCACCCGCTATACGTTTCGTCCTTTTGCTTATTTTGCATACGTGTTTACTCTTGCCCCACTTTTTTTGGATTTAAATTTAGCGTTTCAAAATGCTTTGTAAAGTTGATCTAAAATTTTACTTCCTACAAAGAAGTGTGAATGTGGATTGGTTTATTACTTAAAATTGAATTAATGTAACAATAATAAAGCTGTAAAAAAGTTTAACTACTATGCTTCGGTGAATGTAGTATGATTTGTCTAGTTTACTTGTAAGGAAAACCTTGTTATATAAAAAAAAAAAAAAAATGAAAGATATGGATTAGAAAGGATTATTTATTTATAACCTTTATATAAAAATAATAATTCATCTATCCACATTCTGAAATTTGTTTTAGAAGATTCAAGTTGAAACGTTTACATATATTTTGTACTATTCGTAGAAACAACTGTAAAAATAAATACAATTTAATAATGATTGGGACTATAAAACGACGCTATAAAACGTACCCTGCTATCTTGTAAGAAGCAATGATAAGCATAATTAATGAGATTTTTATTTGACGGATACTATAAGACGAAGAATTTCTTCATTCGGATTTATACATTTACGACTTGATTCGACTGGTTAGAAGAATGTTAACAAGGCGGATTTTATAGTCCTAAAACCCCAATTTTAAGCTTTTTCCGTGATATAAAAAAGTGTTATTTAGTTAAATACATTATTTAGTGTTTCCTGTTATAAATTAAATAAATTCAGAACTGCTCAATGCAAGATAAAAATCATTTACGTAAAATTCAATAAGTATTTTACGT
Source organism: Eupelmus kiefferi (assembly GCA_030522745.1). Lineage (NCBI taxonomy): Eukaryota > Metazoa > Arthropoda > Insecta > Hymenoptera > Eupelmidae > Eupelmus > Eupelmus kiefferi. The sequence goes on from JAPYZB010002455.1 coordinate 12,905, forward strand.
ATTATCGTGTTAATATAATAGAAATCAATATTCGCTAACACAAAAATCTTTGATTATATCACTCCTCAAATAAAAACCACAACATTAAATTGTGTAATATTTTTTAATTATCCGCATATCTACACTACAAACAACTAAAGTACCACCGACCTCTTATCTCCTTCAAAATTAACGATCCAAAAACGCGCACTCACCCCAAACATCCCAAAATCGGTATAAATCGTCTTCCCCCCTTAAGCCTTACAAACCGTCCACCGATAAGAAATTTCTCAAATTCCCCAGTACAATATCCGCTTCGGCTCGAAATGAATTTTCGCGCTCCTAGAATCAGCGACACTCGCTTATATTCTAGACGTATTAGATTACCCTCGTTATATCCTCGCGCTGCAGCCTTGGGGGCCCCATATACGCTGGCAAAGGCAAATAAAGGCGAGGAATAAGAGAGTCATTAAGGGGCTCGGGCAATTTGCGAGAGCAAATACGCGCGGCGAGCCGAATTAATAAGATTCGCGCGCGGCTCTTGCTTTTCATTGCTCCGGACGCCTCTTTTTATCCCTCCGAGGAATCTCGAGACTGCCGGTGCGCGCGCGTCTGAGCTGCGCGGTGAGGCTTTAACGAAGGTGCGTATAAGTGGCCGGGGAGAATCGACGAATTTGTTTGGCTTGTTTGTACACGAGTGCAGTCAGGGGGAGGAGGCGAGGATCTGATACAGTTTGGGTTGGAGTCGTGGAGTGATTGAATTATGAATGTGTAAGAGTTCATTTGCGGGAGGGAAGTGTTGGTTGATTTTGTTCTGGTTTTTGGGAAATAGGAATGTTTTAATGATGAATGTAGTCTGAATATTGTATCGAAATACAATAATTCTAAGTTTAATAATATTGACAATAATAATTATAGTAATAATAATAATTTTAAATATATTTAAATTAATTTGTAAAGTATATGTTCAATTATAATTTTATTAAAAATGAAAAAAGTTATTATGTTTTTAAGATTGAACTGAAGTGTGATATATGTAATTTGTTGGTTGCGGTATAACACTGAGCCCTATATGCTTTAACATTATAGGTGCCAGCTGTGTACGTGCGATAAAAATTTATACTGACATTAAAATATTCTTCACATGAAACATATAGTAATATCTATTATCGCAATCATATTTTGTATTCATAATGGATCAAAGGGTGTGCTAGCGCCCTGCTGGCAAAGTGGGAGGGGGCATTATATTTTGATAGATTAGTAAATCAAAAAAATTTTTCAATTCAGTTTTAAATCATATATTATAGATATAATGTTTGAAAACACTTGTACAGAACGCTCATATTCCGTAATTTTGTTGCTTTAACTCGAAAAATTAGAAAGAATCATTGACTACCTCACAAAAACGAATCATCTAACCATAATGCAACTCTCTCAACCTTTAAAGCTGCGCTTCGGTCAGAGCAGCGCAAGCTTGCATATTTAAAAAGCGCTCTCCTTACTTCATTAAAGGCATACAAGCAGCCCTGCGCTCACCACATTATAAGCACTTCTTACCCAACACCCACAGCCGCGATATTGCATTATCCATCGCCCGGCGAGAAAAAGAAACGCAGCCCGTCCAAATTTGTAGCCACTAAACCCGCCGGTTTTACGAGCCGAAATTTACAGCGCTTTTTCGCGCGCGAGCACTGAAGCAACAAAGTGCGAGCCCGATGTAATACGCCTGCACGCGTGGGACGATGCGAAAACGTGCGATATTTCCGATTGCCCGTGCGTCTTTGCTGTGTGTGCGGCTGTATGTGTGTGTACACAGGATCGGGACGGGCGAAATTGAACGGCGAAAAAATGCCCCCGGGAGATCGGTGGCTCGGGATTTTTTTTGTCGAATGCGCACGGACGAGGAGATTAAATTGCGAAAAAGCTCCGGCTGCGCCCGGTGTGTGTTAGCTTGGGTTTGGCAGTTGTTTGTTAAAATGGAAATTGATTTTTAAAAGTGATTCTTTTTCGAACGAGCTTTGTTTTCTTTTTTAATCGGAAAGTTCGAACTTGGAAAAATTTGATTGCTTTTTGATTATTTATTATGAATCCAGCTTAGATTTATTGAAAAGTTATTGAATGCTAATAGAGTGTAATTATTTAAACCATTGAATACTTGAATATAAAAAGTTTAGCACATTTGCACATAAGCAGAAGAAAATTATTCGATTGCAGCCAGTTAAATTTGTTTTTCAATACTCGCGCTCATCGCGCTCAACATCCAGCTTTCTAATAAATCTTACTTTTATTTACCACCAGCTTATTTCCAAGAAGGTCTAAACAGCTCATTACTTTCCATTAATGTCTTTCTCGCGCGGGACTTCGAATATTGCACAATCAATTTTCCCGGTAATTATGAAACGAACACGAGTTACTTTGAAGCCAGGCACACGTCATTGTCGACAATCCCCTTAAAAACCTCGCGAATAGCGCAGAAAAAGCACTAAAAAGCTCGCGCCTCTAATGAGTCATAAACGATTACATCAACCCTCTCCGATAAATCAAACGACATCAAAACTCCCAGCTCGCCTCTCCTTATATAAAAATCAAAATTACCGTGAGAATCCCCAACCCAAAAAAATCCCCGCGATAAGTGAAAATCCCGCCTGAATATCCACATTCGTATAAACTATTTAACTAATATACGCGTCCCGTGATTTACGCAGCGTCTGGCAAGCCCACGCGCTCGTATCTTAATAATCGGCGATAAATCAATGCGCATATATACGCGAAGCCTCCCTGAATCGATATCGCGCCTCGCTTATGAATCCCCAGCGTTCGCATTCAAATACACATCCGTGGCGTGATTTACGCGATTTCATCGTAAGTGTACGGCCGAGCGGTAGTTCTCATTCAATGCCGGCCCTTAACAAGCCCGTGAGATCTCGGCGCGCGACTTGTCAGTGCGGAGAGGATGATTCTTATGGCTTTTTACCCCCCGGGAGAGAGAGAGAGAGAGGAGGGAGAGAGAAAAATGCCGATTTACCATCGCGAGGCCGGACAGGTTCTTCCTTTTGTGCGGGCAGCGCGAAGGCTCGCGGGGCTTCATCCGTCATGCTTAAGCATACTAATGCAAGCGCGTGTAATGTATTAATATGAAACTGTCGAGTGTCGTGTCCCTTCTCTACGGGCGCGCGAGCTTCTCTCTCGCGCTCGGCTTTGCCGAGTGTCTTTTTCGATTGGTGTGGGTGAGTGTGTGTATGTTTGAAGGTAATGTAGTTCTAGCTCGTAAATGAAGAGCTTATTTTGAGGGGAGGTATTAAGCGAGAGATGATTATGTGATTATGCTTGTGGTTTAAGGAGCCCGTGGTGGAGGCGCGCTGGATGAGCTTGGAAAAATTGAGGCTGTGAAATTGCTGGTGAAGAGCGCTAAGTGGAGAGGTGAAGGTGAAGTTTCTCCTGATTGAAGTTGATGGAAAGTGAGATCGTTTTTTGCGATTTTTGGAAGTTAGTTTTGCGGAAATGGAATATTGGGAAAATATCTCAACGATATTACCAAGGGAGATAAAATCAAATTTAATTTTCGAAATCTCCATTGGATCTTGAATAATGAAATTCAGAGTTTTTCATAATCTCTCTCACTAAAGTAAAAACACAACAAGCGAGTAGTATCCTAAACCTAATCGATAAATCAAAATCTCTCCACTACAGTATAATTTGCTTTACTGCCACATAACTGCAACAGACTTTTTCTAGTAATATTATTTTTCATCTCCCTGTATACGACCACTGTTAAACGATATTAAAAAAAAAGTACCGCAAATACTTTGTAAAGCAAACGTACCTTAAGCATATATATATTTCCTATCTCTCTCACCCCTCTCTCTCTCTCTCTCTCTCTCTCTCTCTCTCTCTCTCTCTCCCTCCCTCCCCCTCCCCCC
>JAPYZB010002456.1:0-11902 GCA_030522745.1 Eupelmus kiefferi
GGCGCCAAAGGCGCCCTCGACTCTCACTCGTGCTCAAAAATCATCCTCGCTAGAAAAAGCCAACTTTCCTCCCTAGTTGAACAATATACTATTGTCAACGATACACTTAATCGGCATGAATTTTAAATGCGATATATTTAAGTTTATCTCTTCCATTAATATAAATCAAAATACGGCAATCATAAGATTTAAAGGGTATAAAGTTATTCATTAGGAACATTCATTTATAGAGGTGGTAGGAGAGTCCGCTGATATACCCCAATAATCTGACCTATTTAGTTAGGAATTTTAACAGAAACTCTTAATATTTTTTCATCAAGTAGGTATATACGAAGTCACACAGCGTGTGTTCTATCGTAAGTGCGTAACATGAGAGTGTAACTCAAGACAAAGCAATGCTGATAAGGCGTATACAACTATATATGTATGTACGCACATACACTGAATATATATATATATATATATATATATATATATATATATCCTTCATCATCTTCTTCAAGCTCTCTATATGAACACGTTGGTGATGCGTGCAACAGCGACTAATAAGTCAAAATTTAAGATGGGGTAAAATTTAAAACTTTAGTGTTTTTCTAAATCCTTTTACATAAATGTCAAATCTTACAGTAACATGAACGGCGCTGCGAGCGTTTTGCAACTTAACACGTTCGCCACGCCAGAGGCAATACTGATTCACTATAGACGCATGCGCGCTGTCGCGAATTGCATCAGACTTATTTTTCATTTACAGAGCGTTGACAGAAAATATAGCATATCCGAAAGAGACTGTACCAAATCTGATTGTGCTACACCGGCTTTCTGCGGCTGGTAACCTGTTGCTCCATTTTATTTTATTACTTTTTATTCCCGTTGATTATCGTCATTTGTTTAAACAATCAGTACGATAGTGCAAATTAATAAGCAGTATAAACATGGAAGGTAAGAAGACAATTTTGATTTTAAGTTTGCATGAAACTTTATTTTAAGCTTTTTTTAATTTTGATGTTTGTATACTATATTTACTATAGAGAGTATATAATAAAATTTTTCGATATTTTGTATTGCTCTAATCATCTTAGAATCATATTTTTAATAATAATTTTTATGAATTATTATAGGCGTTGTTGTTTTAAATGAGTTATGAGACATTTTTGAGGTTAAAATAAATCTCTTAAATATATTTCGAAAAAGCTAGGTAACTTCTGATATTTAGTAATTTTGAAAATTAATATTCTATTAAAATATTAACTTTAAGAGGATATCGTAGCGGTATAACGTATGCACTAATTTTGTTTATACTAAAACAATTGTATACTTATTATTATTTCATGAGCTGAGCGCCCTAGCTATTATTTTTACAAAGCCAATAAATCCATTGCGTTTATTTAAAAACTAATAATTTCAACAAAAACCTAGAAACACAAAACCTTCTTAATTTCAAAATAAAAACGTTTCCGCTATGCGATTTAAAATGTTTTTTAGATTTTTATAAACTCATTATTCCTGAGAGTTGGTAATTTCAACAAAAACTTGGAAATACAGTAAAAATCACCATGTCGTAAGCTCCGACATCCCGTTAAGAATAATTATAGTTTTATTAAATATAAGGAAAATTTTTTATGTATTTGAGTATTATTATGTATAATTTTCGGCATACGATTAATTTTAAACGAAATTCATTTTTGCTGGAATATAGATTTTGGTCGAATAGTCTTCGGTCGTTAGACACTGCTATTTTTGGGTTTATTATGGTTGGATGATTCTCCCGTAACTTGCTCATTTCGTGTTTTTAGCTGCATTACACTTAAAGATTAAAAAGAAAAATTATATGGGGCGCTTTACGTGTGCCTGGTATTACCAACTATATTTCCAACAGTTAAAAATGAGTGAGTTCATAAGCCTTTGTTTAAAACTACATAATATAAGTCTCAAATATTAGTTCCGTAACATGTATGTACAAACTTAGATTTTAATATAAACCGTCATAATTTTCAAGAGCACAGTATGTAAAAGCAAATTCCCCTGTAAGTATCATAAAACATATCGATATAGCAAAAGATTCCTAATAGTATCAACGTCAAAATGATCTTTTTAATATGAAACAAAGCGCTTACTTTTTGTTACACATTTTACGCAAAACATTTTAATTATTGAGGTAAATTTTTATAGGAGTATTTTGTTCTGGTTTTGCTTTAGGTACTTGTTTTAAATATTATTACAATTATTACAATTAAGATAACCGCTCCAGAAACTGGCAATAATAGAATTAGCCATTATATAATAGGAAAATTTTAAAGCCCGTATTGGGCAATTTACGACCGAATCATCTATATATATATATTAATCATAAAATCGATCATAGATGAAAATTAATTAAAAATTGATTAAAAAATAAATAAATAAATAAAGTCATTATTGCATTTTGTTAGGAAGCCACTAACATAAACAAATAGAGATTTTAAGTAAAAATAAAAGAATCAAGACAGAAGGTAGATACCAAAAAATTTATGTACATTTATTTTAATGTGATGAAAAACATTTAAAACATCTTTTCAATATTTTACAATTGAACACACATACAATATTTTGCAATTTTTTAGTACAAACTACAAGTTTTATTATTAAATTTTCGTACCTCCGTAAGCAAAGTGTAATTTCGTGCTCTTTTTGCACGTATATTTCATTTTTTGTACTTTGTGTAAAAATATCGTAAGTAAGTAAATATAAAGTTCAACACCTGTAATTTAATTATTTCAATCGAAAAACTTTTTACTCTTCTCAATAATTAAATCTTCTTCTAACTAAATAATTATACTGGAAAGAGATATTTTGACGATCCGCTATAAAAATAAATAAGTTTTCAATTTCGTGAAGAGCACTCTTAAGATAATTTTTTATTATAATAGTTAAATGTATGATAAAAAATTCTGGCAGAAATTTACTCATTTAAAATAGGTTAGAGGCTAAGAAATAACATTGAGTACATGTTTTCTTAAATATAAATATTATTTTAATACTGCTTTAATTGTTTAATTTTGATATGGGTGAACATTCTAAAATGCTTTATACTAAGTATTACATTATTTATTTTCATGAAATCGTCGAAAACATAATAATCTATCTATAACTGTGTAGGTAATGGAATGTCAAATGTAGGAGCCCTTCATTTTACTTTTACTTCATTCATATTCTAGTACTCTTTTAATTAATTCTCTTATTCTAGTAATCTGTAATTCTTATATCTAGTTACCATTTTATCGGAGATTTGTTACATAAATACCTATCAAAAATAACAGTCAATTTTTATCAATCATACTACTAATTAAACTTTACTTTTTATTTTTTTGAACATTAGAACAAGTTATACTCTAAGTAATGTTTTATTAGTTCTTATTATATATGCTAAATAGCAATACTAAATAATCTGAATTGCAAAAATAATTTAATAATAATAAAAAGTATTATTTTACAGATGTAGACAACATAAAAATGCTTAAATTGCGTATTGGTGAAGATAAAATAAATCAAGCTGGAATACATATATTAAATGATGATTGTCTAAGTTGCATATTTAAATATTTACCCATTGTCGACAGAATAAGAATCGAACGAGGTAATTATGAAATTATCTAAGTCACCTTTTTCTATTGATAAATGTTTAGAACTATTTATAAAGAAATTTAAAAACTAAGAATAAATAAAAGTATAATGGAACTATATTTTTACACTATTTTTATTGTACCATTTGATTTTTCTAAATTTTAGTATGCAAGCATTGGCGACAGACTATTCGTAACTCTTGGCGCGACTTCCATTCATTAAATTTCAAAAGAGATGACTGGGGCATTTGTATCCCTTCTGACTCATTCCATATAAAATTCACGTTGCGCATCATAGAAAATGTACTGCGCCGTTGCGGCAAGTACCTTAAAACCGTGGATTTCGAATATTATGGAAGTAATTGCGATAGTGGAGAAGTAGGCCTCGTAGCACGTTATTGTCCTCAACTTCAGCACTTACATTTATATCCACGTCGCGTAAAGCCAAAAAGTTTGATTGCTCTAGTTAAGCACTGCCACAAAATTACCAGTCTTTCAATGGGTTTTGGAAATAAATCTAGGTCAAAATCTGACGATGAGCTCGGATTGCTATTTGCTAACAATCCTGAACTACGCCACATTTATTTGATGTCTAGTGACAGGCTTACGTGGCAATGCTTGGGGAAGCTTCACCCGCAGAATATCGAGACTATCGGACTGATATACTGTCGATTTATGTCACAAGAGTATTTGGATGTAAGAATATACCAAATCTCTATCTCATTGCGGATTTCGTAAAAACTATTATTTTTTATTTTTTTAGATTATCAAGAGGTTTCCTAAATTAAAAGGTCTTATAATCCAATCCCCCCAGAGTTTAGATGATGAAAGGATTAAAAGCATTTCATCCTGTGCAACACTTGAGTTTTTGCGACTTAGCATTTCGCGAAATGCATATAGTCCACCTTCTGACGTTTTACATCAACTCACAAAGCTTATCAATCTTAAAGAATTAAATTTATCTAATAACAGTTTAGTGGATGACAATTTTTTAACTTGCATTAGTACTGGATTTAAACATTTACATTACCTTAACATCGCCGGTAAGTATACTTTTCAGCCATTATTTTGTAGTAGTAAAATTAATCACAATCTTTTAATTTATCATATACCCAGATTGCAAAAAGGTAACAGATGTGGGTCTTGCAAATCTTGCTTTTACCAATCTTAAGTATCTAAATGTTGGAGGGCTAGATAAAGTTACAGACAAGGTATTCAAAACTACGTTCAATTTATCCTGTCTACTGTGTTATGATTGTAGCAATATCTGCGACGAAGGACTCATTAAACTGATCGAATACTCAGAACAGTTAGAGCATTTGGACGTGAACAAATGCAGTAGATTAACAAACGAACTGGTTAAGACAGCGATATGTGCCACGAAAAAACGTCGCAATAATCTGATTCTTAATTTATACATTAAAAATACGCAAATTGTGGTGAATAAGGACATTATTATCTCACCGTACTTAAAAGTAGTCGAAGATATATTTTACGAAGAGAAATTAGTCACACCTATTAGTAATTTTGGAAGAATACAGTCGCGTTATCATGGACGCTTTCATCATTGATAAAGTGTAGAGTTTGATCAATATTGGTAAAATTATATTTATACTTAAATTTTTTAAATCAAATAATCAATTTCTTTTCTTATACAATCTATTTACTATAAGAACAAATCTATATACTTTGCGTAATTTTAGATTGCTGAATGAATATATGTCTTATTATATGATGCTAGTTACTATTATCATAAGTATTTTCACATATAATATATTTGTAAAAGGAATAACTTACCTTATACGTAAGAATCATTATTATCAGAAATCAATTAATTCTATCTATTTGAAGTTATTGAAAACAAAACAGTAATTAATGCACAGCAAATTTTTTTTTAGCTAAATGTACTAAATTTGACAATAATCGTGTGAATTACATACTATTTTGCAATAATGTAACAAGCGAAAAACTCGTGTGCTAAGAACTTTCTTAGCGCACTGTGTACAATTTTTGCGTAAATCACATGCTTAGCACGCTCAAAACTTACGCCAAAAACATGATTTTAATGAAGGCAGTTTCAAAAATAGTATACGTAACACACAATAAGCAAGTGTTTCAGGCACAGGTATTTGTCATATATTCCTACCCGGCCGTAAAACACCTGCTTAGCAGGTGTTTAATCAAAAAGTACTTTAATACTTTATTATTAGTAAAATTTATTATTTATAAAAAATGTAATACTTCCATGTTTGTAATATTAAAAGAGTTTCATAAATAAATTCATATTTTAAGTGTAAGATTTTTTTATTTTCTTTAAAATAAAACTTCAAATTTTCACTACTCTTGAGAGCGGATTAAACTGAACTACTGTGACTTTTAAATGTTTTGTTGTATAAAATCAAATCCGAAAGTTTTAGTCATTTTTTTGATCTTTGCAGATAGGGTCTTCTTCCACAGTAAATTAGAAAATTAAAATCTTGAGGAATAAAAAGGTTTTTTCACAATGTAAGGTTAAAGACGAAAACCTGCCATATAAAAGGCACGGGCGCCCATGATCGCTTCGCCTACTTGCCAATCAGGGCGCTGCCGCGCCCTTTAATTTGTCAATATACAACAAGTAAACCATTTTGTGCTTTCAGTGGCCACTTTATAAAGCAAAATAGTTTGAAAGCACTCTTCATACGAAAGCCACTTATTCATGCAGCTGATATTTCTTTCTGTTGTAAAATCGTAATCCATATTCTTGAATTAATTTCGACTAATGTTTTAGAACTTTTGAGCTCGTCCAAGCCGAGCCGAGCCAGCTCGCGTACTAACATGTTAGTTTTGGGTAGGTTTAGTCAGACATCTCTCGTCCCTATCAAATCCCCCTGTATTTGACCGAATCCAGGGATATCCGACCAAAGTCTAGCATTTTTTGAGATGTGTGTTCGTTTTGTCAACGACACATTGCCAATAGTAAACACGCACACACCCAAAGTACTACCACGAGTGAATACCGCAAAGACCATGCACACTCTGTAAGTATGCGTCGAAAGCAGAGGCATAGTTTTGCTGTGCAGAGTTCAGCTTACTCTGTTAGTAAGCACCGAGTTGGTATCTGAAAGCAGAGGAACAGAATAGATTGCAAAGAATTTAACTCTGTAGTACTAACCATACATCCAAACAGAATAGCTGTATAAGCTCAATATAAAAGGAGCTTAGGTAGGCTTAAAAAAAAAAAATATTATCCAAGCGAACGAGTTTATTGAAAGAGTAATATTCCAATAGTACTTTAATAATAATATAATTTAAAAAATTTTTATACAATTTAAGTGTACGGGAGAGCCTTGTCCGCACTCTTACCTTTTGCCAACCTTGACGGTTGCCACCCACTTTGGAATCCGAGTGTCTAGTACCAGGAGGGGAGTCTAGGCACGCTGGGAGAGGTATCGATAAAGGAATGCTCACAGTTATTATCTACAATTATTTATGTAGATTGAGTACAAATTGGAATCTAGCTAATTTACAATTATCTATATTGACTAGACCCAGCGGTAAGCTCCAGACCTATCTACCTCTCGGCTGGTTGGGAAGCAACTGGGTCATAATAGCCTCGCATCGAAATTGCCTCGCTTATAATAATACTAGAATCTGGACTTATGTGCGCTTCGCGCACATGTGGTTATGGCTATTAAGGTTAAAGTCTGTCATTTACATCTTTTTTACATCTTTTTAATACATTTTACATTTATTTTCTAATGGCATTCATCACTATTTATGTAATATGAATTTTAAACTTCCTAGCAGACGACTTTACAATTTTTTTTATATTGTTTCAAGCACCGTTCACAAACTGAAACTTCAATGCTAGTATTATAAAACATGGTACCAGAATTTTTTCGAAATTTTCGCTTTGGCCCATGCCGAAATAATAGCCTATGTCCGGACCTCGCCCGGAATATCCATTTTACCCAGCTCTCCTACTTGTTAAACTAGAAGCCTTCAAATATATCTCAGAAACACTTTCAAAGTGCGTATCCCAAGAAAATCAGCGTTTCAAAGCTTTCTCTTCAAAAAGACATACACGAATCACAAATTTTCCCTTATCTGCCTAGAACTCCAGATCTGAAAAACTTTTATCAAAATCTCACTCAAGCGTCTCGAATAATCAATTGTTAAGCTGTCACGCACTCTTTCTTTCAACCATCTCTGCGAAACATTCAATGCACTCGCTCTCAGCTATACCTTAGTACTCGCGAAGCACAGCCAGATAAGAGAGCCCCGACTTCAATGTATGGAATAAAACCGCGTGGGCTTATCGGGACTAATTGTAAGTGTGGACGCCCGCACGACACTGTAATTTCCATCATTTTTAGGGTTGCTGCTACTTACCCGCACCTATTTTATCGTCATTATATTTCCTGTAATTTTTATCGAAAAATTTCCTCCACATAGTTTTTGGTAAAGTCTATAATTGATAGGCCTGCGCAAAAGCTCGAACTTTTGAACTCAGCTCGAGAGTTCGAGCGAACTATAACCATGATTTATGTAGATCAACTACAAATTGAAATCTAGCACATTTACAATTATTTATTGACTTTACCCAGCGGTAAGCCCCAGATTGGGAAGCATCTGGTTCAAAATCGCCTCGTATCGCAATTGCCTCGCGAAGACCCTCGTGCGGCTGTTCGTACACTGATAACAATTTAAAATAATTCTCTTATACTTCTTTTTTTAAAAATTAATGCAATAATTACAAAGTTATAAAATTTTGGTTTTTATTATGTAGCTTTATTATACTTTTGAATATTTATGTAGTAGAGAAGAATAACTTTTAAGATAATTTCACTCTAAGGATGTAAGATTAGGAAGATTTTATAAAGATTTTAATTTAATTCATCTATATTTATTATCTATAATTATCAAAAGCATCTAATATTAAATCTGGACGAGATATTTTTAAATTTTTGTATTTTGTACTATCTTTAAATTTATCGATATTAGTAACAAAAAATTGTAGGGCTCTCTGTTTTAAGTTTTCAGCACCCTGAGATTCCGCATAAAGAAGAACGTCAATAACGCTATCGTTATTTAGCGTTTTACAGATGTGTTCTTCGCATATAGTTTTCAACCTTTCGATTTTATATTTTTCTGCAAAATTCAACAACTTTCTAGAGAATATATTTAAATTTTCGATTTTCCCGGTGTACAAAAATCGTAAAGCTTCTTTCGTCACATTAAAATCAAAGTCCATCATGTCCAATGTCGGCTTTTTTTGATTTATTTCAAACAAAGAAGTAAACACAGTGCTTTGGGCAGCTAGTATTACTTTATGAGCTGGGATCACTTCACCACCCTTGGTCACAAGTTTGCAATCACTGTATTGTTTATTCTCTATGTACGGCATGAAATGATTTGACACTTTTTCTTCGAATGGCTTATTATTAGTGTTTACGAGGCAGTTTCCAGAAACGTTTCTTATACCGAGATTCTTAGTAAATATAAGACTAATTACAGCCTTGTCATCGTTTACTATTTTATTATTTTTATTCCATAAGTTATACGGCTCTAAGTACCACGCAGTTTTGTTGCCATAAGTATGAGATTTCCAAAGAGTCAGATCTATATTCTTTAAATCACTATTCAAAAATGTTAGCTTTACATTTAAAGGATTTTTCGGCATATTTCCATCTACATATTCTAAGTAAATACAAACATCACGTCGAGAACAAAATTGTAACTTTAAAGTGAATTTAGATTGGTTATCATCGTCTAGCAAGATTAATGGTGCTCTAACTGTTCCATTTGAATAACTAAGAAAACTCATGTTGTTAACTGTCCATACGTATTTATAATCACGGTTATCGATAAATGTCGATCCCCAGCCATCTTTTGCAAGAAAATTTGACGTTGCCAATGCTAAATGGTTTACTAATATTACAGAATGTAACAAAAATATTCGATTTATCTTTGTTTGAAAAGAACTTTTTTCCATGTTTGCTTTGTGTTATGAACGTAGAAAACTACTCTTCTGTTATGAATAAACTACACTTTCAGACTGCAGTAATAAGTAAATTACGCTATATATTACTTTATGCATACGATTTGATTATTTCGCAATATTGCTGTAATCTCAGTACAATACCAATTATGATTAATTATTATTGATACTTAAATTTAAGTACAAAAAGTTAATTACTTCTCAGAAAATTAAATTTTAATTAAAAAAGCAATAATAAATCTAGTACAATAAATTTGCTCTGAGTTATATATGATTAATTATGTTTTATGTTTAGATTCGTCGGCGTATTATAACATTTTTATATATTACGTTTGGTTCTACTAATACACCTGGTATAATAGTGATGGTATTTTTTTGATAATGTTCCTATTATTACTTTATATATATGTTCGGCATGTCAACAATATCCTTGTGTTGACTTTAGAAAAGATCAAAGATTGGGATAAAATCGATACTTTTGTAAATTTCATTTACTCTTTTCACAAATATTTCTTTTTTGCTACTTTAGTTACCTACAACTAAATGCAAATTAAATGCAATTATAGCTTTTGATATTTTATTATAATTTTATCTATATTATTATTTATTATATAATATTTCCAAAAATTATCCAATTTTACACGTCTCTCCTACACTCTACATTATATAAACATTTAATTTGCTTTAAAAGGAATCTGCAGCGATGCAGTAAATGAAGAAAACATCTCGTAATATCATTTTGGACATAACACGAATCTAACGGTACAAATAATTTCGGTAATTATAATTATACTTACTATATTAACAAATGACATTAGCAAATCAAATACAACTTTGCTTGATTTTTGAAGTCTTTATTTTTATATTAATATTCCAATTATTACTAGAATCTTAATTTGAAAAACTAAATTAAATATCCATTTATTATTGCAATAATATTTTAAATACTATCTAATATTGAAAGATTAAAAAGCCACTTAACCTGTTATATGCATTTGCAGCACACTAGATCCAACTTTTGCGATTTTCTTTTATTTAAAAGGAATTCAAAAGTGCCAATCAATGACCCCCTAAGATAGTACAGTTTCATAGCAAATTAAATCTGCGTCAATATATAACAATCAAGTAAACCATCTCTCCTACTCCAAACTCACCGCATTGCAAAACAAAGCACAACCCGGGCGCGCTCTTGACACGAAGCGCCCACACTCGGGCAGCTGAGCTCTGCCTCCTGACACCTCGTGCTCTCTAATCCATTCGTCATCCGCGTGCGACTCTCCCACCGAAACTCAAAATCCACGAGAGCGCGCGGGCTGTTTCCCAAGCATCGCCGGCTAAACGAGAGCGCCGCGCTTCTGATTTTCAAGCGAGAAGAGCTGATACACGCTGTGTGGAGCAACTCGAGGCAGTAATGGACAGATGGCTTTGAAGACAGCCGCTTCTTGATAAATTGGATTTTTTTTCTTTCATTTGGCGAGCGATTTCTATACGAGCGGCCCTGGAAAAATAAAAACAGTTTTTAAAAAATGATATTTTGTTAAGACTATTTTTGCCTTTGCCTGAAAATGTTTATAAATAGCAATTTTAAAATTATTATTTTATTTCTAGGAAAACAATAACGGGGCCGAATTTTGATTAAAATTTCTATTTATAAACATTTCAAATAAATAGTAATTATATTTTATCTCTGTCCCTGTCTAATCAAAGAGTTCACTATAATGGATAAAATAATCATTATTTATGAAAAATTAATAGCCGTTTCTTCCACATTTTAAAACAAGCAAACAAGTATATTCCATGGAAAATAAAAAATTTCTTTGTTTTCGAGAAAACTTTAAACTTCTAAAAAATAAAATAAAGTTCAATTTTGTTTCGTAGTTAAAATGTGTTTTTAGTAGATTGAAAAGTATTTAAAAAACTTCTGAAAATTTTGTATTTTTTCATAATGTACACTTATACAGTCAGTTACCTTATTATGAAAAAATTTTAATTAGACAAGAACAGGGATATTTAGCCACCTCTTAATAGTCTAAAAATTGTTTGCCAATTCATTATCTATATTTATTTCTATTTCTTTAAAAATGAATTCTATGAATTCTCATTTTTATTTTCGTCAGAACTTGGAAAGGTTTATGTTTACCTTATAAAATACGTATAAGACCAAATTATTACACTTTACAAAATACTCAGACGTATTAGATTTTCAGCGGTTCCATAAATTCTGTAGGAACGTAGACTGGCAATTAATAATATCCTAAAAATACGTAAAATTAATCGCAGTTTAATATACTTGATTAAATATCTTCTCTACTCTATATTT
>JAPYZB010002457.1:0-16557 GCA_030522745.1 Eupelmus kiefferi
GCAATAATTTTATTTGAATTTTCTGATTTTCGGTATATTTACTTTCTATTAATTTACATTTTGAACAATTACTTTTGGATTTTTAATCTACACCCCACATACCAACGTAAATATAAATAGAGCAAAACCCGAGAATATGCACGTTAGGAAAAATTTTTACGAAGCGCGACCTCGATTCACTTCAAAGACGACTAACTGACATTTACTGAAATAACCAGGCATGATAAAGTGAAGACTCACTGATGATTGTCTGAACGTGAACTTTCTTTTTAGCACGGTAAACTCGCATATGTACGTGCGCTGCCAGGAAAATATTAGATCGCGCGTGGAAACTCGATTAAAGTGTAGCGCAAGATATAGGAAGTGCAATCATGTTCTGAAGACGAATTTCAATTCCTGTCGGGTCGAACAATTCTGCGATGCAGCGGTTCTTCGATTTAATACAACTTTTAATTTATTATTTAATTTACTAATTGTTTTATAGCTTTTCTTTATTACGATTCAGATATCTGGCTCGGAATCTGACTTTTGTGATTTTTGAATTAATTACAAAGGTAGAATTCTACGATTAATTATATTCTGAGAAAAAAGCTCCATTAGGCTAGTATATAATTAATCGAAAAATTTTATGTTTGCAATAATATTAATTGCAAAAATTAATTTAATAATAGCTTAATCTTAAGCTCTTCTGTTTGAGTCATTCGAATAGGCACAGTAGTTTGGAAATTACATCAATAACGTAAAAGAATTATCTGCTGACAAAAAGTTTGGAGTATAATTAATTCTTTTTCATGGCGATTAATAGAATCTATAAATATGAATAGAATCACTCATTTTACGATAAAATAATGTTTTTTAAATAAAAATCTCAAAGCCAAAGAAAATGTTACAGATTGATTACTACTGAAATCTAAGATTTAAATCTCAAATTTGATAGATTAATTACTTAATTAACAAGTCAAATTTGATTTACTTTATTATAGATAATTTTAATTCCAAGTTGATCTAATGGAAGTTTATCAAAGTCAATTAATTCGTTAAAATTTCTTCATAAAAGTTGCTACAAAATTATCTTTCTTAAATTTTAAACAATGATTTATTTGATAAAAAAATTTCAAATCTTTTACTTTAACAGCTTTGACTGAAACATAAATAGACTCTTACCAAGTCACCGATTGTTCGAAAAGTCTGCTTCAAACCCCCTAGGCGCGGAAACTTATCAAAACTTTACTACCTGGAAATTCCTACTACATAAATGAGCGTTAATAAACGTTTATTAAATTATTTTAAAAACTTTATCTTACTAATAGATTATTTGTCTACCTCCACTGCACCTATCCTCATGACCAATTAAGAAGTTTTTCAACTTAATAATTTTGACTTTCTCGATCACAGCATTATCTTGCGGGACTTTATTTCACAGATCCCAGTTCAATATTTGAAAACTTTTTGGCATACGCCAGCATTGAATCGGCGTAATTTTCTGCCCGCCAACTCGGATCTTATCAATTCCGCAATTGATTCGAAAACGAGCTCCGAACTCGCAAATTAATTGATCAGCGGCGACGACAATGGGTTTTATCAGTAATGGCAAGTAATGCATGCCAGGCTGCACTTGCCCACGCGGCCGGCGCTTCCTTTTATTTATAACCCGCTCGCCCACGTGCGTCATTTAAATTTCACGAGGAAAATGCAAGGTAAATCGGTCGCCCTTTGTATCGATACATGCATAAAACAGCCCGCATATATCCGTACGTAAGCGCGGGGGCAGCGCCTAGATGAACGGAATTCAACCTCTATACGAACATCCGGTGTGGTTCTGCAGTGACGTGTCACTACACATTTAATGCATACATAGACATACTCTGATTAGTAATGAACAGCATCCGGAGGCTATTCGAGTATCTGGACGATGGTACCTACGATGGTACTATAAGTGACAATAAAATAATAGGAAACGGGGCAAATCGATAGTTTTGAATTTTTCGTCAAAATTAATATTATATTTTGTTTAAATATGTCTGAAACGTATCTATTCTTATATTTATTCGAAATATCTATAAACTTTGACTAATAAACGTATTATAAATTATTCTCTATTTATGTTAAGTACAGTATATTAAATTCCTGTTATCATTAAACATTGATATAGCAAAAGATTTCTGATAGTATTAAAAATAAAAAGATCTATTTAATATCAATTTTTCTATGTGACGAATTTTTGCGTAATATTCTTGCGAAAGTGTTGAAAAAATTAGTCAGTACCTGAAAAAGATGTCCAGGTTGCCAGAGTGATCTCCAAGTGTTATATCCTTTATATATTCGCTTTATTTTCTTTATTATATGTATGCAGTCTTCTACAAAAACTTTATACAAATTCAGATTTTTTTGCGAACAATTTTTATACAGATTTTATAAAATTTTGATATGACCAATTCTTTATAAAAATTTTATAAGGTTGGCTTTATAAAAATATTATAAAATCTTTATAAAATTTTTTTACTTGGGTATATTTTTTGTCACACTCATTTTACGCAAAAATATTTTCTCTGTAATACCTGAATTCAAAAGCGCACGAAAATAGTTTTAATCCATCATTCATCGGTGGATTTTCAAACTACATGATACAAATTAACAAGAGCTAGTAAAAAAGAGTTCGAAAATTCAAAATTGTCTACATACGAGATGACTTTTTAATTGCAATTCGGAAAAAAGCATCAGAACCGTATCTTTACGAAACTGCTATTTAAATACAATTTCGGTTTTATTAAAAGTTATTTATACTGAATAATACTCGATTATTGATTAATACGAATGAATAAAAAATTCATCTTAATTCTAGTTGTCAATACTTTAATCTTTCAAAGTCTCTTAAAATGTTTGTCAGTCTACACAATGTCTACGACGTATAAACTGCAATATTATACCGTGTTCACCATAAATTATTGATAGCGAGTCAACTTTCCCATCAATGCAACTTGCCCGGCTCTTCTTCTTCTTTTGTTCTTTCGCTCTTCTATTTGAGTGCTCCAATGTATAAGTTTAACAAATATTTGGGCATGGGAGAAAACTTAGACTTTTCCCCCGTGTTGCATAAAGTACTATTACATTCCATGTTACATTATACTTCTACATATATAATATTACAGTCATATTTTCTTTTATTAAAGATACTAATGCCTTTTAATAGAGACAGTTTTTATGGCATTAGCAATCTTATTACAAATATACATCAATAATACATTTTTTTTTTCAAAATATAACTTGTACCGCTCTTATTTTCACCTACACAAATACCTTGATTCAGCAAAGAGCCAAATCTCTAATCACAAATTTAGTTATAAAAATTAAAACTTAACAAACTAGATACGCATTAATTAATCCAAATCCTCAAACTGTAAGCCTCTCAACCAACAATCCAAATTATGCCATCTCCTTTGTTCTATCGTACATTTACGCAAAATCCGTTTAGCCCCGGCAATACAGAATCAAGCGAACTCTCTTAAGTTTCATTAAAAAAATCTCGTAATTACAAATGACTTCGGCGCGCCGCGAGATAACAATCCACCGCCACTGCCGACTACCACCTACACAGCCAGACTTTTCAGAAAACAACGCGCGAGTGTCAACAACAGCGAAGCTTTCGCACTGCCTGCGCGCGCTCTCCGCGAAAGCAATTAAACGTACTAACTTCTCATCAGCCGGGGCGCGCACGTTTCAACGTAAACAAGTTTCGAGCTTCCGTTCACAGGAATTCCAAGTCCCCAGTACCGCACCCGCGCCTAAGTATCGATTCCTGCGGATGTGTGACGTATCGCCGTCGTTTGCGTATAAGCCTTTTGGTAATTTATGTGTGTAGGAGTAAAGGGCCGACCTATCAGCTGGCTCGGATAAATAGGTTTTCTGCTGTTGCTGATTCGTTTTCCAAAGATATTTTCTGTGACTCGTGAATTTCCGATCTTTCTGTTTCCATCAATCTTTATTAAAAAGCTCATATAACGTGAGATTAGTGGCTATTAGCGGCTCACGTGGGCGATGCTCGATAAGTGAGACTTAAAAATGACTTTCGAACTTCTGTGCGCGGGAGCGCGAGAGGCTATATTGAAAGCCGTTATCGGCATATAAGCTATTTAGCGTATGCAAACTTTATAAGCTGCCAGGCAATTGCGAATTTGGCCAGCATCCGAGCAATATTACAAATTCACCTAAATACGTTATTACTCCCTCTGCATATATACCTGTGTCTATTATAAGTGAAACCCTATTATTGATGCCGATACTCCAACTTTATCAATACGTATTAGTTCGGCGCGTTCATTGATACGTACTTGAAATAATAAATTTAGTTTATTTTAAGAATTCCAATTTGGATTATAAAATCTGGATTATGAAATCAGAAAAATATAAATATATTTCACTTTTAAGAATAAAATAGGTTTGCTCAAATCAGCGCGGGGTATAATTAGATTACCAACTTTTTAAAGCGCAAAGAAATGTTTTAATTTTATCTGCCAGAACAATTACTTTTTATAGTTTCTGTTTTTGCAGATTAATTACTCAAACACGATTTCAATATTTGATTGTTAAGTGACAAAAAGACCAGTAACAATTTTAAAAAGTATTAGACATTTGAAACATCAGGATTCAAACGCCGTACTATCAATAACAATCATAATAACAAAATTTTATATATAATTATATAATATTTTATTTATAAAAATCTTAGCAGACTTTTACGTTGTGATTTTACAAATGTAAGCAGCATAGCTACAACTTATAAATGAATAAATGATTTTGATTGTCTCATAATTAATTCTGATGCCATTATTAGTATATTCAAAAGTAGGGTTGTTATTATGAATATTCTATAATGCCATTTATAATTAATAAAAACCTATAATAATAATGCAAATTATTAATCAATTTGGTAAATAAATTATTAATAATGTATAATATACAATTTACACATTTCCTGTATAATTTGTGTCCATAGACAAGTGATAGAAATAAAAGATTGTTTCCGAACAGCTTTCAATAATAAGGAATGTAATATTTTGGAAAAACTTTTAAGAAAGCGCTGTTGTTTCAGGGAAGTTATCAAAAATAAGAAATTTATTCAATTTAGAAAAAACGTGGATATATAGAAATGGAAAAAAACGTTGTTGCTGCAAAAAAAGTAAATAAATTAATAAACTCCTCAGATGGATCCTCAGATTAATAAACTCCTCAAAAGTCAGGATTGGTTATATTTAAATTTTTTATATTTTCTAAAATGAAAATTTGGTGAATAAGTAAGTCATAGGTTCAGGGCCTTAGATACTATCCTTAAACTCATGTAAAATGCATCCAAAAAAGCAAATATCTTATTTGCCGTGATTGTAAATAGTGCTTGGTAAATAGTTAAAAATTATATACATACATCGTATTCGCTAAATTGCTGAAGTTTTAGTATCTTTTATAACGATTTATTTATCTTAAAAAGTTGTGATTTATTCTTTTGTATTTAACCTGCAGGGTATGTTTGCTGATCAATTTATTCTGGATAAGGAATTAGTTGACTAAAATAGATGTTTTTAAAACATACCAAAAATCTTAAATTTCATTATAATGGTCTAAAAAAGTCTAAAAAAATATTAAATGTATTCCTGTATAATCGATTAGTTTATTTTTAACTGTACTTCAAAACACTATTCCTGCTCTGAAAAAGAACTGCAGAAAAAATTTCTACGAACATTAATCTAAAAAAAACTTACTTCTGAGTGAAAAATGCTAGTAGCATAGGTAGGATTTGTAATTGTAAGTGCATAAATTTAATGAAAAATTAACTCGTTTCTCACCGAAGAAAGATGAAAGAGGGCACTAGCAGAGTTGCGTATATTGCTACTTACTCAATGTATACACTCCGATGTTATTTCTAGAACTTTTACGAACTTTTTCTTCTCTCAACTCTCTTTCTGGGTTAAGGAAGTTGATATTAATTACATTTTCTGATACTCTGGAGCTCCATATAAGCCCCACAGATATATTCTACTTTCTCTTGAAAATTCCACTTGCTATCTAATGGTAAATTACTTATTTCTTTTATTTAGAATAACTACTTGAAAAGTTGAAGTAATAAACAATTTCATTTTACTTTTATTCGCCAATCGCCACAATAATCCAAATTTCAATTTCAAAACAACATCTCACCCCTTTCGCTTACTGCCTTCCGTAATAGACCCCAAAAAAACCAACGACCCCCATAGTGACCCAAATACAGCCTCGTAGCTATTAAGCTAATTATCTCTCGTCATTCATCTCCTGACGTACTTTCCCCTTCGTTTTCTCTCGCAACTCGAGCATCGATATCGGCAAACAATAGTCTTTAGGTAGAGAACGGATCGTCGCTCGCTATATATATATATACGCTACGCAGGCCCACCTTCGTCGCGCGGCATGGAGCAACGCGCGCGCAGCGCAAACACAGGAAGAAGCGAGCGAGACAGGAAGCTGCGATGAAATCGCTCGTTTGCCGTTATATACGCGCTTGTGTACTCACTCTCTCCCACCCCTTCTCGCTCTACTCCAACACACAATCTCGAGAGCGATGTAGCCTGCCTCGTTACGCTATCGAAGCACCAAGCGTCCCGGTATACCTACGCTTTTCCTATAAACAGAAACTAATCGAGGCCCTGGCCGCTCGAGTTATTATTGCCGATACTGCGAAACGTGTCGGTGAATATTTGACCGGGATTGCGAAAGCATAGAAGTTGTGTGCGTGAGTGTGGGTGAGTGTGGGTGTGCATGTATGTGCGTGTAAGTGCGTTAGTGAAGTTTTCAAAGGTACTTTTGAAGGGCCTCTTCGAAGAACGAATTAATTGCTAGCAAAGTTTCCTGAAGCCTCTTAAGCACGAGAGGAATTAGCTAGGATACGGTCCAATTGTTTTTAAACCGAGGAGAGTAAACAGAATTTAGTTTGTTTGGAATTGTTAATTATTAATTAGTTGTTTGAGCTAATTAACAATAAGTTAAAATAATATTTGTTATCAATAACGTTGTAATTAATCGCGAATGGGATTTTCAATATTTAATTTAATTTGATGTCGAATTGAGATTGAGAAAGAATTCGGTCCAAGAGAAATATAAATGTATTTAATACTTAATTTTTAATTACGAATTTTAAAGTCATTTAATTTATTTGTATTTTATTTTGACGAAAATATGAAATAAATTATGTTTTTTCGTATTTCCTCGTAAACCGTTCAAGTGGTGTTGAAAACTGCAAATACACATTTAATACTAAAAAATATTAAAAATATAATTAGTAAAGCAATAACATATAAAGAAACAAATAGATAGTAATAAAAAAATATATTTATTAAAGCTCTTCTTTAATATTAGTAATAACGAGAGAAATAATATAAGCTCTCGTTGAAAAATGTTTAAAAAACATATATATATATATAAAATTTTATTAGAATGGTATAATATTACATAAAATTTCTTTGAAAAAACAAAGCGCTAATTACTTAGCAGTATATTTTTTATTTCTGCGCATTTTTTACCTGAAGAGTAAATTAAAATCGGTTTTTTGTTAAAATTTTAAAGTTTATTGCATTTATATTAATTTGATGCGGGAATTAAGCTATGTGAATTCCGTTTATACGATATTTTCTGTAAAAGAGACAAAATTTTGAATCAGTCAGCAAATAAGTTAGATATCTGTTAATCCTACGCAGCAGAAATGACTAACTGAAAATTCTTTTCGTATTAATGAAAATTAATCTTAAAATTCTTGTCCAAATATAAATATTAATTAATATTAGTTGAGAATAAAATATATTTTTTACTTGAAACAAGTAGTTTTTTTATAGAAAAAGTACCCGTCCACTTATAGCAAATGAATTCCATTTTGACCCAACAAGACCCGTACTCGTCGAATTATCTTTTTCCCATTAAATTATTAATTACTGTCTGCGCGCAGCCCCAATAAAGGGAAAACCAACAAAAAGCTAGAAACCCGCGCACAAGCAAAAGAAGCGAGCTTTCGATTTGAGGGATGAAGAGCTAGCGTTGCGCAGTGAAATCAGCTGGATCCGGGTCAGGCGGACACGCTCGAGCCAGCTCATCGATGCCAGAAGCTAGACGCGTGTCACGCATCATAGTCCCGACCCAAATAATCCTTTAATCCTCGAAACTTAGTATTTCGGTTTCCTCTGTATAATTAGCGCACTTTAATCATCTAGAAACTACGCTGTAATGTTTATACACTTGATACAAATTCGTTTGCGATTTGCACGAGGATGTGCGTATTTATGAGATGTGCGCCCCTGCTCTCTAAAGTTGAAATAGTGAAAATTCTACTAATTATAGTAGTGAAATTTTTTTTACTTGTAAGATAGTGAAATTTTACTATTAATTAGTGGAAGAATAACTTTGTTTAATTTGAGTCAACAAATTTCACTATTTTTGGTAGTAGAGTTTAAGAGTTCAATAATAAAATAGTGAAATATTATTATTAAAATAGTGGAAAATGTATGGGGTTGGTCGAGAAAGCATGCGGTGACGCTCGCATTCACATGTGGTATGGGTTACTGTGCAGGGGGCCTAAACATCATTTTTGAAATAATAAACATGGGGAAACGATTTCAAAAATACTAATCTTATCCTTACGACAAAATGTATGAAAGAAATCATTGTATTTTCAGTAATTTAATAGTGCACATATCCCACTTTTTAAATTAGTGTATATTCACTAATTCATAGTGGAGCATTTTGAAGTAGGCCATTTAGTGCATATAAACTATTTTTTAGTGATTTTTCACTATTTCAACTTTAGAGAGTACGGCTGAGTTCACGCTTTTAGAGCGAGATCGATGAATTATTCCTACGCCACTTTTTACAGGGCAATTGAGAAGCTTAATATGATAAAGGTTGATTGTTTCGCGATACCTTTAATTTTACGATATGTGATCGGGTATATGACGAAATAGATGAAAAAAGCGGAGAAATGAAATTTTTATCCCGCAATATTTCGCTCTTTCTCTTTTAAAGACTAAAATAATTTGCAGTGCAAAGGGCAATACATGAAAATTGTTTTTTGTACCACTAATATTATCATCAAAGCCTTTATTTGACAGTCATTTCATATTAATTGGAAATTCCATGGTTATGTGTAAAAAGCCTGAATCATAATATTTGTGTGCTTGTTGACATAAATAAAATGCATCAAAAAGACTTTTTTCCGCATTCCGGGAAATCATTTAAATTGACTGTTGAAAACGTATAAATAATGTGATTGAATGTTAAAAATAATCCGCAATTAATAAAATTAATTAACTAATGAAAAAAATTAAAATTGAAACCATGAAAAACAGTTTGCATTAAATTAAAAACAAATATTTTAGCCGCAATTTAAAACGGTTTAGTATTTAATTGATGAAAAACTGATAATAGTCATTGATTCGAAGTATATTTATCTCTTCAAAAACCCTTACCTCCAATATTCTCAATTCTATTTTAACAACCAAACAATACACTTAATTATCCAGACAAATTACCTCCCTTACTCCCATCACAGCGACTTAAATTTTTACAAGCCTCCTCTCGACACTAGAACTCCAGCGCCTCTAATATCTCCCGGCGCGACGCCGCTAATCAACCTAATAAACCATTCCCTCAAGCGTTAAAGAACACACGTTCTTCCTCTCCAAAGGATACGCGCACACAAGCAGCTCAGCGGCGGTAACGCCGCCAACAATTCCACGTTGACACCTGCGCGAGAGCGCAAAAGCAGCCGCTGCACAAAAGAACAAATTCACGCGCGCGCTAATCCAACAAAGGCTCTCCGCTACTCCCCCGCACCTATCCGCCATGAAAAGTCATAGCCAGGGGACAATCATGTCTAGAGCACAATGCTCACTCTCCCGCTCCTTTTCCAGCGGCGCGCTGCTGCGCAATCGAGCCTCCAGCACCGGCGGCGGGCACCGCATTACCGAGAAATAACTTTTGCCCTCCCGCGCCAGCGCCGGGCCGAATGAATATTCCGTCGTTTTTCATTTCGAAGCTCCGCCATAGCGCAGTAAAACCCAGGTAACCGGGACGGCCCCTCTGTGACATTCTTCCTGGCGAAATAAAATTTTTGTTGCGCCGGGCCGAACGAGCGGATTTATGGGCGGAGAAGCTCGGAGGGGGGCGAACTGACGCCGGCGTCAGCCAGCCGATCCCTCCTTTTTGCGGATTCCCGAGTCTCTCGTTGCCCCGTGTCGAAAAATATTATGTGGATTATGCGTGCGTTTGAGTCGCGCGCGTGAGGCTGCGTGACGAGAGCCAGGTGTGCGCTAGGGGCTGGAAAGTTCGAGGCGGATGGAGAGTTTTGGGGTAGTGGAGCTTTGCGTGGAATTCGATGGCCGTTGTGCGTTTCGATTTTGAGAATGACGCGAATTGTTTCATGATTTAAGGGGGATGATTGTGTTTGTTGATGTCGGTAGTTTGCTTGTCGAGGATTGAAATGTAATTTTGGTTCGATATATTGAATTGATTTAAAGACATTCAGAATGTAAGATACTTTGAAAAATTATTTATATATAGTTGAAATTTTTAAATTGTAAACAGCTGAAGCTACTACTTAAGTTTTGTAAATAATTAAAAGCTCATTTATAAGCTTATGGGATTATTAAAGTTTTAAAAAGGAAACAGGTATTAGCCTAACTCCTTCATCCAGTCTAAAGTTTTCGTAAGCAGAGAGCAAGAAATATTGATAAACTTAATAACAGAAGATTCTTGAAAAAAAAAAAATTAAAAGTGAAATACATTTTCATTTTTTTTTTTAGATAGTGCTTTCATTTTTAATTGTCTAAGCATTCTAAAAAACAAAACACAGTAGTTAAGATCAGTATAAATGTTGACCAGATATATTTTCTATACAGACAATAGATGGGACTTCCTCCCAATAATCCTTAAATCATAATAACTTTTGAATATTAGAATGTACTAGAGAAAATGTGTTATTGAGGTAAAGAGGCGGGGAAAAGGTTCATTTTTGTCGGACTTTGATTTAGAATCACTGAATAATTTACTTTCTTTTTTGCAGTGAACCAACAACATATAGTCACCATCGTTGTAGTGCAGCTTGTTAATTTTTAAGAAAAACCATTAGTATCACCATCAAGGTAATAAAAAATCATAGTCTGATTCATTTGTCATGTGTGGCGAAAATGTGTAAAATTAAAAAGGCTCATAAACGATATTTTTTTCCACAGTAATCTGAAATTTGATAAAATATTATATAATAATAATTTTTTTCAGTTCTAAATTTGTATAAGTCTATAAAAAGACTTTTCACCAGCTATTTTAACATCTTAAACTTAAATATCTTAAATAAAAAAAAAGAAAATGCAGAATTTTTCGTTGCATTATTTCTCTAGAATATACAACCCAACTATTAACTATTGGTTTGTCTATTGTACATATTTCTTGTGCTCGGTAAATGAAATTTTGGGAAAACTGAAAATTGTAATTTTGAATAATTGCTAAATATTCTAGAAAAGGTCATTCCATATTTTATAAATTCAACCAAAGCTAAAATTAAATTCTTTGATAATTGATATAGATTATATCTGTTTTTAATTTAAGTATATATACATCGAGATCGAATTATACTTAAACATGTTAGTTACATGAATAAAAAATACGCTCGTTTTTCATTCGCTTGTTGTTTAAACGTTTACAAATTATTATCAGCTTATCCGTTACTGATTTTTACGAATACACGCGAAATCACCGATAGCTTACAATTTTCCAATAACCTGTAAAGCACTAAAGATCCCATTTACTCTCTCTCTCTCTCTCTCTCTCTCTCTCTCTCTCTCTCTCTCTCTCTCTCTCTCTCTCTCTCTCTCCCTCTCTCTCTCCCTCCCTCTCTCTCTCTCTCTCTCTCTCTCGCTCTCTTTTGTCTCTTTTGTATCACCTCTATATATACATTCGCGATCCCTGTGAGTGCGTCGCCCTTTTATTCGCGTCCGCACATCGCGCCAGCTCACAACAATGTAAGCGCCGTCATGTCGATTAATGCCGCTTTACGAGCGATCCTCCCATTTGTGTGAAAAAAAATTATTTTCTTTCCATGTTTCCTCTCTGTACATTTTTTTTTCAAATCGTATCTATCCTTCCTTTCCGGCGTCTTTTTATTGTCGACGTATGACTATTATTTTTCTATTCTGAACCGCGGCCTATTTCTATTTATTCATTTTCCGTTGGCTGTGTGAAAGAAGGAAAAAAGAGGTGCGCGTGGCCGACTGTGAAGCTCTGGAATTTTCGTATATTTGTGTGGTAGTTCAAACGCACATCGGTACGCGCCCGAGTCTTTTGCTAAACGCATTATTTGCATCCCTCGTACTTTTTCTCATTTCGTAATCTCTTTTTCTTTGTCAAATCCGTTTGTAATTCCTTAATAGCTGCTTTAATTTTATTATAATAAAAAGTCTGAAGTTAATGCTGTGAAAATTAACACTTATAAAGATTTTATGTTTCAATATGATTAAAATATATTTGAAAGGTAAAATTGAGGTCGTTATTAATAATGCTTACCATCCATGCATAAATTATAAGAGAAATGAAAATATTATTTTATAATATTTTAACATAAATTTTTGAACCATTTTGAGATTTACTCAAAAGTATTACGCAAAACAAGTCCATTAATAAGAATTAGAGTGCTGTCTGACTAATCCCGATTGTTTCTACTTAGCGCTAATATATACATTTTAATATTTTAAAAAGTTTCTAAAGTCATAAATGTAATTTTAATAAATACAAACATAAGTGTAACAAGGTTTTATTTGTTATTTTTAGAACCAAAAAACAGTAATATAGTAGTATGAAATTATAATTGAATAACTTTAAATCTATTTATCATGCATAAATTTTAAAACTGTAGAGTTAAAGCTTGTATTCTTTGAATGACTATGTTTTTTGAAATATCAAATCTTGCCTGCAAACATACAATTGAGATAGAAGCTAGATTTAACAAAGAAGTTTTTTGTTTTTCATTTAAAAACATACCCCCAATTTAAACGGATTCGGTAATCCAAAACTGCAATATTCTTTGAATAAGTAAAAAAAAAGCTTTAAAAATAAAAAACAATCAATTTAATATTACTAAAATAAATATATAAACAATTACAAAGAATTATTTCTTTAACGATAAGAAAATGACACTATTCTTAATCTCTCAAGCATCTAGGCAAAGCACCCGCATGAATCATACCTTGCCACCTCCTTTTTTAATTTAACTTCACCTTTTTATTACTTGCCCACAACCGGGGTGCGCGGAAGTGCACTTATTTCCTCCCGTATAACGAAGAAAACACGTGCGAGTATAATAATGTTCCCCTCCTCTATCTGGCGTCGGTGGTCTCTTCGTTTCCGCTCATTCATTCTCCCTCTCTCTCTCACCCTCTTTCTCTCTCACCCACATACACACACAATTTCCCTTTCTTTTCCACACTCCTGTTGAGATCTCACAAAACGTGCGCGAAGCCCTCCGATTTTTTTGCGCTGTGGCTCGCTCGACTGCAGCTGTCACGCTTGGATTAGCTCTCCCTGGCAGTGTTGCGCGAAAATATCAGCCAGAAGGGAGCGACCTCGAATGCTCGAAGCTACCAGCCAAATACAATTATCTGAAGGACTCGCTTTAATATTTTTTTCCCTCGACCCCCTCTCTTTCTCTTTCTCTCTGGTCTTTTCCTTCGTATGAGGGCGGCACCCCGGGATTCAACGCATATTAAGGTCGGCTACGTTTGCCCACCGTCTCTTCTCCCTCCAAAGCTCAGTGTTTTTAAAGTGGACCTTCCTTCTGCGAGGCTCTCGTTCGTTTCTTGAATTTGTGTACACGCACTTTATTCGCGGCGGCGCTTTTTTTATTCGCCGTGCGCGGGGTCCGCACTTCAGAAAAAAAAGAGGGGAGCTACGTAATTTCGAGGATAAAAAATTTGACAATTTTACGCGCTCCGGCCGAGAAAGAAGATTACATGCCGAGAGTTTTATGCGACTAGAATAAAGTTAACTTCTTTATTAATGCGCCCGCGCGCTGCACAATGGAGAGCTAGCGAGAGCCGTCCTCTCGAGCGACTTTTGCTGTAATTGAAAATGAGTTTCTGGGTGACACTTTTTCTTGAATTTCGACTGTTTAATAGAATTTTTTGTTTCTGGGTTGCAAATTAAGATAATATGGATCGCACGTTTAACTAATTAAATATTAATGACATGCATTATAGCATATAAAGTCATTATGTAATTTTTTATTTTGAATTTTGAAAAAAATTAAATTCTAAAAAAAAAAGGAATTTACAGTTTCTACTCCAGTATTTTTATTATTAAAATTTTTTAACATTCATATCTAGATTCAAACACAAAGTTTCCCGTTTGTTTTGTCCGTAGACAGTAAAAAATTTCAAATCTTTTGCATCAACAAATCAATATTTATATGTTTTGATTGTATTTGAAAAAGCTTGGAAAAAAAATAAAAATATTTTTTTTAAATTTTAAAGACTTTTTTGACAGTGTTTGTATGCAAAGAGTATAAAATGTTTACAGCATATAGAAATATGCAAATGTTGTTTATAAAAATATAACTCTATTTTCAGAAAACTGATATTAACGAAAGCGATGAATATTAATTAATGCCAGTTTGGATGAAAAAATATTCATTTTTTAAAAAAAATATTTGCTTAAAATTTAAAAAAAAGTAACCTATAGAGGCCTATTGACTATCTCCGGTTAATCATTTTTAATTTCTTATTTCCCATTTACAGTTATTTAATGAAATAAATGAGTCCCAAAATATTGAAGTTAACAAATCAAATAAACTCTGCTGTTTCAATCTGAATAACGCATACAAATAATGATTGAGAATGCACATATATTAATTAAGATACTATATCGATGTATATATAATCGTTATCTATGAATTATGTACATTACAAACAACATTATACAGTTGGCAAATAATTCATACATATCCACATTAAGTAGTGGCCACACACTCAAGTAGATTGACGTAATTGCATTCTCACAATACTCATCTACACCCATGTGTAAGTATGTAAAGTGACGCAAGGGAGACGAGTCTAAATCGAAAAGGTTGCAATGGGCAAGCTCCATGTAACATACAATTATTAAAACCTTCTTTTTTCATTTATTTTTCAATTTCGTTAAAATACCTGATATGATACGTTCTAATTTCAACTTCCTTCCTTATAAACAATAAATTTAATGATAAAACTGGGTCGCTGCAATTGTCGGTAGCAATGGAGCTTTCAGGTTGCATTAACGGATCAATCATTCAAAAAGGCATGTATCACAATCCAAGCCACTTTCCCAGCAAACACTAAATTGTAAAACAAAATGTTTCATAATTCAGCCTTCGTTGTACGTGAGCTACAGGTACGTACAGACATATATGCTCACCTACGGAAGTCAGAAAGAGAGAGAGAGAGAGAGAGAGAGGGAGATCTATTTACATTGTACCGTGTGGGCGCAACTGAAAAATCAATTCTGACTCTGCAATATATTATTAAAGCTTGCGCCAGGTCCGTGATTAATCATTTCCACAGATAAAAATAAGTAAAAGTAATGGTCCGTGAGCATGCCCTCCGTATATGCAACGCCTCCCTCGCTTAGCGCAGATATCATCTATATACGCGCCCGCGCTCGCCGAGCCTAAACGGTGCTAGCGTGCGCGCGATAATAGTTTGCCCTTTTCGTATAACACGAAGAAAAAGGAGAGCCGCTCCTCCCCAAGCTCGAGTGAATGTATAAAAAACGTATGTAAAATAATAAGGCGAGTCGTTGCGCTCGTAAATCATGAAATCACAGCCGCACCGCGCGCGCGCAGCCGCTCCAAGAAGAGAGCGAGAGAGTGAGATGGGGGGAGGGGAGAGCTAGCACGAGTAATTTCAATTTCACGCTCGAGATTGCGACGCGGGCCTTCGTGTATAAAGGCGAGAGAGAAGAAGAGAAGTACAAATGAGGTTGGACGAGTAGACGATGAATTTGCAGTGGTTTTGCAAGCTAGCTTAATAGCGCAGCGAATAAGGAGTACGCGTGGCCTCTATTGATCGGGCTTTTTTGATTGGGCCAATTTCGAGAGCGTGACGACTTTTAGAGGGAAAAACTAGTTTACGAGTGCAAATTGGAACGACGCGTGTCTTAGCGCGCGCGCGCAGTGCGGCGACACTGCTTTTCCGGAAATTGGAATTTAATGGATGCATTGTACTTGGCAATATCTTCTTATTTAGTTGGTTGTTCTCTGTACTACTGTCATTTAAAAATCAAACGCTCCCTGATAAAATACAATAATTTTTCAAGCAAACAGTCATTAGTAAAACTATGTTGTCTTAGTCATAAGTTTCGAATAAATTTCAATTCAATTCATTAAAATCTCAGATTCAAAAAATATCGCTATCACAACTTTTCTTTGAAAAAGTAACATTTTCTTTCAAAACTTTAAGAGATCCAGTTTCATACGAACTCAATTCTACATATTATTTAATAGAAAACTTATTAATCTACATTTTC
>JAPYZB010002458.1:0-12624 GCA_030522745.1 Eupelmus kiefferi
TTTAATTAAAGAAAAAAAAGTCATAAAAAAACGCGGTTTTTCAACTTCAAATGGAAAATTTTCATGGAAAATCGGAAAATTTCCAAATTCTGCGACTTGTATCGGAAAGAGCACCCTCGAAAATAGTCAAGTATGAATTTTCATAGAAAAATAACAATTCTTTCGCATATAAAGACGTAGTCAAAATTAGTCCTTCCAAAAGTGACCATTTTGACGTTCACCTTTCTATCATTCCATTTGCTGCTGGGTGATACGCGGTTATGCGAACTCTTGGTGCCTATATATTTCAGTAGTTCGTTAAACAATTGCGCTTCGAACTGGCTACCCTGGTTCGTTATAACGTAATTGGTGCCCCGAAACGCGCAACCCATGTGTTAAAAAATGCTTTCCCCACCGACACAGCCGTTGCTTCCTGGAGCGGAACCGCTTCAGGCCACCGCGAGAATCTATCATAGTAAGTATATACCTGTAGCCCTAACTGATCGGTAAAGTTCCCACTATATCTATCTGCACATGTGCGAATCGCGCGTCGGGCTCAACAAAATGTGCAGGAAACAGTTTGTTTGTTCTAGTTACCTTGGACTTCTGACACTCGATGCAACATTTGCACCATTCTCTCACCTGTTTTGTCATATTAGGCCAAACGTACCTTTGTCTGACTAACCTATCCGTCGCTCTACCCGACGGATGTGCGTTTTTATTGTAGTAGAGGTAAAATACCGCCTGTCGCAAGTTTTTTGGCATGTATGGCCTAAAATTACCTTCTCTTAACTCGCAATATATCGGGGTTTTTCCTACTCCCCAAAGAAATCTTACCAACTTAAGGCGACTACGTAAGTTAGGCTACAGGTCTCATTTAGTAGTTTGCAAAATACGCTTTTGATTTACAAAATTCTTAGCATTTATTAATCTTCCACCATTACTTAAGGTCAGCAGAATGGTGGAAAACTTAAATATCCAAAGAATTTTGTAAATCAAAATCGTAGTTCATAAACTACGAAATAAAACCTAACCAAACCTTCGATGTCGCCTTAAGTGGACGGTTACGATGCTCTTACGCAACCTATTCTACCGTAAAGGTTGTCATAATTCTAAATGAATCGATTCGCGCAGCTGACTCTTTATCTATAGTTGTTCCCTTCAACAAACTCTAAATCTAATTTTACATCGCGTGAAGTCATAAATGCATCTATCCTTGACAGCGAATCCGCCGCTGCGTTTGCCTCACCTGGCAAATAACAAATTTCCGCGTTAAATTCTGCGATACATGAGAGTCGTCGAGCACGGATACTGGCACATTTCTCAACATTCTGCGCGTGGGCATAAATCAGTAGTTTATGATCGGTCAAAATCTTGAATTCCCTATCTTCCAAATAATAACTGAGGTACTTTAAGGATTCATAAATCGCCGTCAGCTCTCTGTCATACGTAGAATATTTCGTTTGCGCAGGATTGAATTTTTTTTAAAAGAAGGCTAGCGGTTGCCACGTCCCGTTTACGTACTGTTCAAGAGTTGCGCCCATCGCGAAATCCGACGCGTCTGATACTGATCTAATTTTCGCGTCTTTCGCCGGAAACGCGACACGAGCAACTGATACTAAATCACTTTTTATTTTCTCATATACCTGCTCTGCTGTTTCGTTCCACTCGATGGGAGTTTTGTCTTTTGTCTTTATATTTTTAATGAGCGCACGTAGATGCCTTTGCAAAAACCTTCGTATCTCATCCTTCATCTGCGGTTTCGGAAATTTTTCGATCGCCTCGACTTTACTCGGATTGGGTGAAAACCCGTCTCCGCTTATTTTATGGCCGAAAAACACGAGTTCCTCGACTCCAAAAACGCATTTTTTCATGTTAAGGCACAGATGGTATTTCTGCAATCTGCCAAGAACTATGTGTAGATGTTTCTCGTGTTCCTCTACTGATGAAGATGCAACGAGAATATCATCCACGAACGCAAATACGAAATCTAAATCGCCTAGCGCCAGTTTCGCGTACCTTTGAAACGTTTGCGCTGCGTTTCTGAAGCCAAAGGTCATCGCTAAGTATTCATACAGCCCAAACGGCGTCATTACCGCAGTTTTTGCTACATCTTTGGGATAAATAGGAATTTGTGAAAACGCTTTTTCTAAATCTAACGCCAAAATATGGTTTTTCCGTATTGGGTATCGGTCCGGCACTGTCACGTTACTTAGCTTCCTATAATCACCACAAATCCTCCATTGTCCGTTCTTTTTCGGTACTATGTGGATCGGTATAGTCCAAGGGTTTTTTGATGGCCTAGCTATTTCTAATTTACATAACTTATCGAACTCTTTCTTTGCTGCTTCTAGCTTTTTCGGAGAAAGTCTTCGTGGTCTTTACGCGATTGGTAGTCCCGTGGTGACAATATAGTGATAAATACCCCTATCTTCTAAGGGTATAAGCTCCTGTAGGCCTATTACTGTGGGATACTTTCTTAAGGTTTGCGCAAACCTCCCTTTTGGGTCAATCAAAGAAACCTGGAGATCATTTACTACTACCGACGCGCCTGGCACGCTTTCGCGTGTACTACCATTTACTAGCCACCTCATTTTTAAGTCGGGTAGCAAATAATAGTAACTCAGCGCGTCGGCTCCGAGAATCGTATATGGCGCGTACGCGACCACGAATTCCCATTGCATGGTTTGTTTAAACCCGGAATCGAATTCTCTACGTATCGTCCCATAATCGTCGATTCTCGAGTCATTTGCGGCGAATAATTGGAATTTAAACGGTCTCACTGGAGTATTTTCTTCTCTAGGAATAACGGATATTTCCGCGCCGGTATCTATTAAAAAATCCTTCTTGGTAATTCTACCTAATATGTGGAGGCGAAAAGATTTACCCCCGGTCACGCTCGCCCTATCACGCACCGGGTTAATCTTTTAGCGAATTATTCTTATTGTCTTTAAAGTCCGTCGCGCGGCTTTTACTCAACGCTCTATCCTTTCCTGGATGAGGTGATTTATCTCTACCATATCGTTTAAAATATTTCCAATCGCACGGTGATTGCACCGATATGCTTTTACCCCGAACCGTTCGTGATACGTGCAAAGCTTGCGAAGGGTCTACTTCTGCTTCGGCTCCTACTCCGATCATTGCGATCGATTCGATCTTTCTTTCGTTACGCGGATCTGGACCTTATGTATACGTCAGCTTTATTCAATGTCTTACCAATCTCATTTACTTCTGCTTTAAAAACTACTTTTCGATTACTCTGATCTTCATAAAAATTCTTCATAAAGATGATCTTCATAAAAATCTTCATAGAAATCTCTCTCGGGATTTCCGCTCCCGCTCAATTTAACAACGCGTTGGGATACATTGACGGTTTCCTTTGTCCTATCCGACAATTATTAAACAGCTTTCTAAATCTTTCATCCCTAGTTTGACTGTGTTTCCCTGATAAAAACCTCTTCAGTTCACTATATCTATTAGAAGGGTTCAAAGATTTTATCAAGTCTGATAATTCATAAATAATAGATCTCTCTAAATTTGCTACAAGGTTATAAAACTTAGTGTTTTCGTCAATAATTCTATGAGTTGCTAGTTGGGAATCGAAAATATCAAATCATGACTCTGGATCGTGTTGCCAGTATGCAAAGTCTACCTGTTTAGGCTGAGGACTATACGCTGTGTTGTTTACAGGCAGCATTATTTGCGAATGAAGGTTCAACGTTTCTAATAGCGGCACAAAGGTTGTTGATTATTTACACCTAATCCTATTGTTTCGTTTCCGTGAGGCAAAATACGAACATCGGTTTGAATATTAAATTGTTCTCCGAAATTAAAGCTGTTAATATTATTTGAATTTTGTTTTTGTTTAGAAGTTTGTACTGTATCTAAATTACTATTAAAATTTTGAATATTCTGAATATTATTATCTTGAAATCTTTCGTTAGAATTTATATGTAAACTTGGATTTTGATTAGGATTATTTGCAGTTGTATTACTTTCTTCTATTAATTTTTTTAATTCCATAATTTCTAACCTGATACTTTTAATTTGCTGCTTGTGATTTCTTTTAATTTCTTCAAAATTATTTCCATAAAAATTTTCCATCCTTTCGTACCGCGCCCAAAATGCCGTTTTTTCGTCTTTATTAAATCTCTTGCCCTGTAATGAACTTTCAACCGCGGATCTAGTATACAGAAATTTATTCCTCTAAGTCTGTTCCCTAAAATTTACAAACGCATTTTCTCATTCAGATCCTGAACTCTCGTCCGGACTCTGCATCCCGTCTACTCTACCACTCTCGCTTAATGTGCCTGTTTTCTTGTTAATTCCCATCGTGGAATTATTTTCTATCAAATTTCCGTTATTCGCTGTCTTATTGTCAGGCGAATGCACAACGATTTTTCGTGGTGGGGGAGGAGCGTCGTTCGTAATAATACTTACAATCTAAATCACAATACGTAGCGTACAGCTACACTCACCTTGAGTGATTGACTCTATACTTGTTTTTAAATTTCGATGTTAAAATACTATTTTTAAATTTAATCCATACATAAAATTAGAACTAAAATTAGAATCAAAATTTTGCAAAGTTTACTTTCACCAATTAAATATTTAAAATTTAAAGAAAATACTTTTCCTCTGCTACGCGTGTGCGGCGCACGTAAATAATAATTTTTCCTTTAGCGGATTTTTTGCCGACGCAGCAGAGACAAAGAGAAACTATGCTACAAAATTTTAAGTTTAAAATGAAATGATATATATGCTATTTATTGTTTAATTTAAATTTTTAATTTACTATTAATTTTACTGAATTCATTAATTTTTTGGAAATAAATTTTGTATAAATTTCACCAAAAAAAACTTTGAAAATTACACTAGAAGTCGATCACTCGATTTGAACACCTAAAAAGGGGAAAGAAATGCAAAATTCTGAAAAAAAACTATTGCCCTCTCCGGCAAATAGACCGATGGCCGGCGAGACACGGCTTTTATTAGACTTTATTGTCTTGAAAGACCGTGGCTTACGCGACCTTCAATTCCCAAATTCCATAAAGCT
Organism: Eupelmus kiefferi; assembly: GCA_030522745.1. NCBI lineage: Eukaryota > Metazoa > Arthropoda > Insecta > Hymenoptera > Eupelmidae > Eupelmus > Eupelmus kiefferi. The sequence continues at coordinate 5,036 of JAPYZB010002458.1, forward strand.
CTTTTTTTTTAATTCATTTAATAATACGAGTATTTTGTGATACTAACCCACAACCCGGTGCTTGTATTAGACCTTATTGTCTTGGAAGACACCGAATCGCAGATGCGCACGAATTTTACTCGGTCACAACTAAATTCACTTTAAATTCTCGGTCCGTTTCTCGGAAATGAGCGCCTCATGCTCGCGGTTTGCCTACTACGACGCGCGATGATGCTTTCTCCTTTCAAAATTGCGGCCAACGGTTACGTAATTCTCAATTCAAATTCTGTTATTGAACGATTTGGCGATTTTTCTTTCGCGCACTTTTATTACGCTCACTCGCGATTTTCAATAATTTACGTGCACGAGAGAGACTATGCAAAAAGAATGAAAATGCGTACAATGAGCACGCATGTGCTACATAACTTTTATTTGCAGGCGTGGACTTCACTTATGCGGCGTTGGCGCCTTAAAACTGCCGTTTGCAGCACGCCATAAAATTTCACTTGGAAAAAATAAAAAATCTACTTCTCAGAAGTCGCGTTGGAAGCAGCGCTTAGGCTCTGCGCGTGAAACCGCCGCTACCTGTTGCTCTCCTCTGCAGTGATAGCGTCTCTCGCTGCGCAGCGCGCTTACAATGGCGGACTATTGCCGCTCGCGCTGTCTCCGAGCCGTCGCTGACTGCCGCTAGTGTGGCTGGCCTTTAGGCTATTGGCTGGCTGTAGCTGGCACAAGGTCAGCTGCGCTGGGAAAGCAATGCTGATACTGATGTAGCTGAATGGAAAAGTTGTGTGAGGCCTCACGCAACTTGACGAATTCGGCGAGTTGTCGAGGCGTACCAAGACCTTTCCGCCGTCTCGCAGCTCTCTTCCTTCCTTCCTTCCTTCGAAAATGTTGCTGCTGGTTGAGTTCTGCTCCCAGCCTCGTCGCGGGTCACCACTGTGGGGGTTTTATTTCCCTGAATTCGCAGGTTGGGAAGAAGAGAAGTTGGTGCAGCTAAAATCAAGATGACGACGGTTCTTAAGTTTCCTTTTACAGCTCTAGCCTGCCACGCAGGCTAACTCTGGCGGCTTCCTACAAGCGCCAGCGCACACTGAATCTCCGTGGTTCGCTCGCTCGCTCGCAGTTCCTGCGGCCATGTCTTGCGCTTGCGCAGAGCGCACGGTGGTAGTCTACGCATTGTAGCTACCCACAAGTTTGCAGCCCTGCGGGAAAGTTAGAAAAACTTTATGAGTTTTCTAGAGAACTTTAAATCATTTTTCGCTGCTTAAAAAAGTCTGGTGTCGTTTTAAAGTAAAGTAGTAAAAAATAATTAAAATTAATTATTTGAAAAATAAATCCAGCCTCATATAATAAAACTATATATGCTGTTTGATTCGTCATCTTTTTACCTTTAAAATCCTTTTATTTATTTTGCAAAATGCATTCTCTAACCGATTTTATGCTCTGATTGTTTTATAATTGTTTTATAATAAAATTGTAATATAATAAGATTGTTTTATAATAAAATATTATGCTATTCAGTAATATGAAAATAATAAAATCTTTTTTTAAGAATTTAATTAAAAATAATTTTATAAATTATTTAAAAATTTTTTTTTCAAAATAGCCAGTAGATGAATTGAGGGTCTGGAAAGTAAAAGGACGCATAGATGAAATGGGGAGCCAAAGTATTGTCCAACTTGATCAAATATTAAAGTATCTTAAATCTTAATTTTAACTATTGAAATAAAAAGAGTATATTATTTCACAACTTTTTTTGTGTGGGGGTCATGCCAAAATTATTTTTTGTTTTTATATTATAAACAAAAAACACAATTTTCGTCAGAACATTTTCTTAATGTTTTTTTCAATGCAAGTCGTAGATATGTTTTTCTATTGAATATTTATCTTTGAAATTTTTTTACGTATTGTACACATTCTTCCACGAATTTTAGTCTAAGTAAGAAGTCTTAAAACTCTTTTCTCTTCAAATTCCAAATTTTTAAAATATCAAGCCAAGAAATAGCGATTCTGCGTTTTTGAAGACAAAAGTTATGTGAAGAACTTTTCGAAATCGCAATTCAGACTAAATAGTATTAAAATATAATAGTTTAAAAAGTTTTTTGTAAAGTTTTAGATCTGTGACCAATACAGTCGATAAACGACAGTATTTTTTGTTTTTATGTACAGCGCGCGGTTAGTTCATTTTAAAGCTCTTTTCTTAAGCTTCAAACTGCTTTTTGACACGTCGAAATATGTTAATTTGGGGAGAAAATACAGCGATTTTTACTTAGGTGGATAGAATTAGGTCGGGGTATCTTGTATTCTATATTATTATTTTTCTATTCATTAGATTTTATCCAATTTCTTAATTAAATAATAGTTGGTCTCTTAGTTATATCAAGTATTTTGTATTCATTTGGAAGTCTGTTTAATATACTTACCAGGAAAGTGCCACACCTTCGGGTCTCAGATCTTAATGAAACTTTGGCATATGTTTGTAGGTGCCGAAAAATAAACGAAGCCGTAGCTATACGACCTAACGCTTCAGAAACTCAAATTACTGATGTTCGTAGTTTTATTTTAAGGAAACTGTAAAAAAAGAAGTTCTGCTTGAATTTTGACTAATTAAGTCTAGAAATGTCGTAAATAGATTTCCAATAACTAATATTAAACTAGAGAATTCAAACAAACAAGCATAACTTTGATTCTAATAATTATTTTCTCTATTCTGCAAATTAAAGGTTGATTTCTCCACTTTGTTATTAGTTATAAAAATTTATTTAGGACATTTGTAGACTAAATTAGTCAAACTTGATGAAGCTCTTTTGAGAATTTTCTTAAAATAAGACTGCAATCGTTCGTAACTCGAGTTGTCCGAAGCGTTAGATCGTATGGCTGCAGCTTCATTTATTTTTTGGTACCTTGAAACATATACCAAAGCTTCATTAAGATCAGAGACCCGAAGGTGTGGCGTGACATTCGTCTGGTAAGATTATATTACGTATAATTCAAGATAGCTATTTTGTGCGTTTTCGGGGAGTTATCAAGTTATGCCTTATTTTATTGGAAGAGTTTAAATATGATTCTCTTAAATTATCATAAAAGTAAAGCAGGCTTTCATATGCGAAAAATTGATTTAAGTTCATGGAAATAAAGGTGTATGTACTAAAGGCATTTTCTTTTATTACTTTTAATATTCACGTTTGTGATTTGATTCGAACTAAATTTTCAGTTTTATTTATATTTTATTTTTATTTTCAGTTTTACTTTTACTTTTATCTTACTTTACTTAGTAATTTAATTATTTATTTACGGTTTTTTTGAGTATTTTTACGTTATTTTTCGACTTTTTAAAGTTATTTTAGGACATTTTCCGTTAATATTCTTGACCAGCGAAATATACCTCACTCGCTAACGATCGTTCAGTAACTTTTGTATTTTATTACGTATCAATTACTTATAATACCCAAATTATAAGGCCCAAATTATAAGAGTTAAAATTATATGGCCCAAAAGTATAAGTCCCAAAATAATAGGACCCAAAATATAAGAGCCAAAATTATAAGGCCCAAATTATAAGACCCAAAATTATAAGGCCGAAATTAGAAGACCTCAAATTATAAGGCCCAAAATTACAAGGCCAAAAATTAGAAGGCCCAAAATTATGAGACTAAAAATTATAAGGCCCTTAAGTATAAGTCGCAAAATTATAAGGCCAAAAATTAGAAGGCCCTAAAGTATAAGTCGCAATATTATATGGCCCAAAATTATAAGGCCTTAAAGTATAAGTCCCAAAATTCTAAGGGCCAAAATTATGAGTTATAAAATTATAAGGCCCTAGAGTATGAGTCGCAAAATTATGAGGCCCAAAATTATAAGGCCAAAATTATAAGACCCAAAATTATAAGGCCAAAATTATATGACCTCAAATTCTAAGACCCAAAATTACAAGTTCCAAAATTATAAAACCCAAAATTATGATGCACAAAATTATAAGCTTCAGAATTATAAGGCCCAAATTATAAAGCCCAAATTATAAGGCTCAAAAGTATAAGTCGCAAAATTATGAGGCCCAAAATTATAAGGCCCAAATTATAAGATTCAAAATTATAAGGCCAAAAATTGGAAGGCCCAAAAGTATGAGTCCCAAGATTTAGAAAACCTAAAATTATAAGCTCCAAAATTATAAGATTCTGAATTATAAGGCCCAAATTATGAGTCCCAAAATTATAAGGCCCCAATTATAAGGCCAAAAATTAGAAGACCAAAAATTATAAAGCAAAAAATTATAAGGCCAAAAATTAGAAGGCCCAAAATTATGAGACTAAAAATTATGAGGCCCCAAATTATAAGTCCCTAAAGTATAAGGCCCAAAATTATAAGGCCAAAAATTAAAAGGCCCAATTCATAAGGCCATAAAGTATAAGTCCCAAAATTAGAAGGCCCAAAATTATCAGACTAAAAATTATAAGGTCCAAAAATTATAACGTCCTAAAGTATAAGGCCCAAATTATAAGACCCAAAATATTAGGGCCAAAAATTATAAGGCCCTAAAGTACAAGTCGCAACATTATAAGGTCCAAAATTATAAGGCCCTAAAGTATAAGTCGCAAAATTATAAGGCCCAAAATTATAAGACCCAAAATTATAAGGCCCTAAAGTATAAGTCCTAAAATTATAAGGCCAAAAATTAGAAGGTCTAAAATTATATGTCCCAAATTCTAAGACACAAAATTACAAGTTGCAAAATTATAAAGCCCAAAATTATAATGCTCAAAATTATAAGCTTCAGAATTATAAGGCCCAAAATTATAAGTCCCACAATTATAAGGCCCAAATTATAAAGCCCAAATTATAAGGCCCAAAAGTATACGTCGCAAAATTATGAGGTCCTAAATTATAAGGCCCAAATTATAAAAGCTAAAATTATATGGCCCACAAGTATAAGTCCCAAAAGTGTAAGGCCCAAATTATAAGACCCAAAATATTAAGGCCAAAAATTGAAAGACTCAAAATTATAAGGCCAAAAATTAGAAGGCCCAAATTATAATGTCCCAAATTACAAGGCCCTAAATTATAAGGCCCAAATTATGAGTCCCAAAATTATAAGAATAAAATTAGAAGGCCCAAAATTATCAGACTAAAAATTATAAGGCCCAAAATTATAAGGCCCTAAAGTATAAGGCCCAAATGATAAGGGCCCAAATTATAAGACCCAAAATATTAGAGCCAAAAATTAAAAGTAATGTTGATTGTTGGGTAATTCGTATTATCATCCATTGAATATATTCTTACTTTTAGTATGATGGCTTATATTATGATGACGATATATGTTTACTTTAGCGTTAATATGCAAATCTATTATTCTCTTGTAATTTTGTATCCTTTAATTTACAAGGTAAGATTTAAAATCTTACAATTATAAGGCCCTAAATTATAAGTCCTAAAATTATAAGGCCAAAAATTAGAAGGCCCAATTTATAAGGCCCTAAAGTATAAGTCCCAAAATTATAAGACGCAAATTATAAGGCCCAAAATTATAAGGCCAAAAGTTATAAGCCCCTAAAGTATAAGTCGCAACATTATATGGCCCAAAATTATAAGGCCTCAAAGTATAAGTCCCAAAATTAGGGCCAAAAATTAAAAGGCCCAAATTATAAGGCCTTAAATTATAAGACCCAAAATTATGTAACGGGCATTTAAATAGCCCGCCTTGTCCGGCAGTGGGAGCGCGCTTTTAAATCAAATACGCGCACTGCGAGAGCTCCTTAAGCTCCAGCGCTCCCCACTCCGTCGGGTCATGGGTCGCCGAAAGGAGATTCGGAACCGATGCGTGCGGTCGCCACGGAAAGCAAGCTCTCTCTTCTGAGGACTAGCGAAAAGGTAGCATTGGATTTGGGACGCTACGATGAAATTTTGTCCTTTTGACAAGAACGTGTAACGACAAGGAGGATGTGCTTTTTCCCTCCGAGTATATCTCAAGAGTTCGGGATATTTCGAAGACTCCAGCTACGACTACACAAGAGATGTCCCAGAGAGACGAGCCAACGAGCCAAACAATATTCCACTCTGCTTGCCTGTTCCTGATTATATCAGCTAAGTAGATAAAGGTCGAGTTTCTTCGGCTCTTCGCGCTTTAGCTTCGAACATTCAGCGACGTTCATATAGTTTTGTTAGTTTGAAAGATTGCTATGTCCGTAAGCGAAATTAATATTAACATTGATTCTTAAGGATTAACATTCTCCGTCGTATGATTGGAATTTCGATCGTATTGTAAAATAGTGTATAATTTATAAATGTAAACGTTAATGAATATTGCATTCAATAAATTGTTATGGCCGAGTATTTTAATAAAACTATGTGAGATTTATTCTGATCTTCTGTATATCTATGCATGGTGTGCTGTCTCTTGAAATATAAAATTCTCACGTCCCTGAAATCATGCTTTATAATATATTAACGGTAATTTCGTATGTCAAGTAATGTTGATTGTTGGGTAATTCGTATTATCATCCATTGAATATATTCTTACTTTTAGTATGATGGCTTATATTATGATGACGATATACGTTTACTTTAGCGTTAATATGCAAATCTATTATTCTCTTGTAATTTCGTATCATTTAATTTACAAGGTAAGATCTAAAATCTTACAATTATAAGGCCCTAAAGTATAAGTCCTAAAATTATGAGGCCAAAAATTAGAAGGCCCAATTTATAAGGCCCTAAAGTATAAGTCCCAAAAATATAAGGCCCAAAATTATAAAGCCCAAAATTATAAGGCTCAAAATTATAAAGCCCAAATTATAAGACCCAAAATATTAAGGCCCAAAATTATAACGCCCAAATTATAATACCCAAAATTATGAGGCCCAAAATTATAGTTGCCGAAATTACGCAATGAAAAGGCCCAAAATTATAAGGCTCGAAATTATAAGGCCCAAAATTTCGAAACCACAAATTATAAGCCCCAAAATTATATAACCAAAAATTAGAAGGCCCAAAATTATAAGTCTCAAATTATAAAACTCAAAATTATAAGGCCCCAAAGGATAAGTACCAAAATTATAAGGTCCAAAATTATAAGCCCCAAATTATAAATCCCAAAATTATAAGGCCCAAAATCATAAGTCCCGAAATTATAAGGCACAAAATAATAAGGCCCAAATTATAAGACCCAAAATGTTAACGCCCAAAATTATAATGCTCCAATTATTAAGCCCAAATTATATGGCCCAAAATTATACGGCCCAAATTAAAAGAGCCAAAATCATTAGGCCAAAAATTAGAATGCCAAATTTATAAGGCCCATAATTATAAGTCCCGGAATTATAAGGACCAAAATTATAAGCCCCAAAATTATAAGGCCCAAAAGTATAAGTCCCAAAATCATAAGGCCCTAATTATAAGACCCAAAATTTTATAGCCAAAAACTACAACGCCTAAATAATATGACCCAAAATTTTATGTCCAAAAATTATAACGCTCAAAATTATAAGGCCCAAACTATAAGACCCAAAATATTGAGGCCAAAAATTATAACGCTCAAAATTATAATGCCCAAATTATAAGGCCCAAATTATAGGGCCCAAAAATATAAGTCCCAAAATTTTAAGGCAGAAAAT